>APFE031495216.1:80322-103770 GCA_000404065.3 Pinus taeda
TTTCCTCTATATATTCTGTTGATTTGTATCCTAGAATTGAGCTTACCATGTGGGCCAGGTCTAGCCCAAGTTGATTGAGGTACCCATCAAAGATAGGAGGATGTAATACTGTATCTGTTTTGCTCACAAATAGTTGGTTGAACCTCAGGATCTCTGCCTCTGTTAGTGTCTTGTTCCCTTGGTTGATTAAATCCAGCAGGGATAGGGGAACCATTGTCTTGTTGGACTCAAACTGCACCATGTCTCTGATAGCTTGAGGGGTGGTATAGAACACAACCTCACCTTTGTGATCGACTACAGCCCTATGTGATGGCTCATATTGACTGGCACAAAGATAAATTAAATCAGGGAATTGCCTGACTATAGGCATTTTAAAAGTTGGCAGGGCAGACTCCCAAATGCCCAAGATATCTGTTCCCTCTCTGTGTTTGGTTCTGAACTCATTTAACAATTGAAGATGAGGGGTGAGACCTTGTCTGGAATGTTCTGAAATCTGATAATCCAGGTCTGCTAGTTCCTGCCAGTCTAGCTCCCTCTGAGGAGCATTCAAAGGAGTGACATTGAGGACTTCAGGGGTTTCCATGCTTTATATGAATAATCACTGAATTGCTGCTTGAATTTATGAGATTGACGGGAACCAGGTCTAACAGGGTTTGCTTACTATTAGGGAGACAATGCTAACCCCTCGGGCACGATTTTTAGCAGTAGGGAGACCTTCTTTCTCAGTCATGGGAGTTACTCAGAAGTTCACGTTTGCGCGAACATGGTAGGTTTTTTAACAGATTTTATGGTGAATTGGAGGTTCCCGACACTACATTCAGGTCTCAATTGTTCGAATTTGGAAAAAATACAGTTGGTTTATCAGTGAATTTCACGCCTCACAGGCTTTAACGGCGGGTTTTACAGAGAATTCAAGAAAAACCAGATGACTAGAGGATAGGGCCGAAATACCTGGCAAACGCTGGTTTAGACTGAGGAATTTAACTGGATTTTGCGCGCGGGGTGCTTCGAAAACAGCTGCAGGTTGGCTGATGGCTCGGCGTCGTGAATTCTCATGCAGTAGGCTTTCACAGTAAATTTTGAAAAATTACGAAAAACAGTGAAAATTGGCGAAAATATGGTTTTTTAACCTTTTTGGCGCGCTTTGTGGATGACGTCAGCATGACGTCAGCATGGGGGCCCGGTATGGGTGACGTCAGCATGACGTCATCATGGTGACGTGGCAGTCAGCGGTAGGTCCACGGGGGTGATGATGTGGCGGCCGGGTGGACCAATCAGGAACAAGGCGGAATGAACCTGGCGGTGACGTGCGCGGCGCCGGGGCGCTCACGTGGACTGGACAGGTGTCGCTATATCGGATGGGGTCCTGTACGTCGGACGGAATGTCAGGCATCGCTCCGATGCAATCAAATGAAGACGCGTGCCCCTGTGCTGATGCTGGCCTGACGTAAGCGTCTGACAGATATCGGAAGGTATCTGTCAGACACGTAAGGCCTTCCGATATTCATAACAGCCGTCGATCTGGAGGCGGGCGATCGGACGGTCGTCGGGCGCCTGACTTGCGCGGTCGGTAGCAGCGGCTTTATTTAACGTGCGGACGTCGGGATGACCCGAAATCAACCTCAGCCGTGGATCTGGAACAGGTGCGATCAGACGGCAGTCGGATGGTCAACCTGCACGGGGAATATGCACGAGCAGGCGGGCAATAAAGAAATAATTTCCTCTGCAGATGTGGACGGCGGGGCCCTCCGGGCGATAAATACTCCTTTGGTGGATTTTCAATGGTTTTTCTCGTTAAATTATTGCTGCCCGCTAATCACAAAAATAAAAGCTTTTCCAAGGTTTTTTATAAAGTTTCGGGTGTTATTATTTCCGAAGGCGGAAACTTTGGACAAAAGGGTTTTAACAGGTTTATGGAAAATAAAGATGTGAATGAGCCCCGACCTTAGGATAAAGTGGGGAAGGGTGTTTTTGTAAGGTTTTCCGCTCCTTGGGGTAATTTTATGGGTTTTTCAATGTTTTTTCATGTTTTTCAAGGTTTTCAAGGTTCATGGCATTTTGGGTAGGGGAATTGGTCTGAGGTGGAGCAAGAGGTGAGTCATGGGTTCTTGACCTTGACCAGGTGTCAGTTCAAGCCCCAGGGGTAGAATACTATGGCTATAGTGCTAGGGAGGGGATATTTATGCATTGTGGGGTTTATACACCATGGTGTTTATAATATTAGGGGTAGGGGGGTATAGGGAGCTAAGTAGTATAGTTAGTTGTTAGTATGGAGGAATTCATGAGTGGGGCTAGCTCAACCAAGTTTTGTTTGCAAATGGCTTGAACTTAGGAGTAGATCAAAATGAAAATATTTTTGCACAAGAAATGTGGCTTCTTAAAGCCATGAGAATTCTTCAAATATGTAAATCTCTATGCTTTGTGTATCTTGGGAAAGGGTGTTAGTTATGAGTAATATACATATGAAAATAGGGGAATTAGTCATGCACCAGTATGTTGCCTTTCTTGTAGATGTTTCAGCAAGCTTAGTCTTGGAAGAGACAACTTTTCTGCAACCCCAGCTACCTACCCAACTAGATTTCCTAGCATTTTTTGTTCCTTCTTGGAGGGTGCACTTGGACTTGCAAACCCTTGGAATGCCTTTTCTTTTCATTGGCTTTTGCTTGCATCTCCTATCTAACACAACCCTTATTTCTTCCAAGGCCCCAGATTAAACAGTTGGGAACCTTTGTTTCTCTACCTAGCTACTTGATCTGCCAAGATTAAACAGTTTGGACAGATATCATTCTCTATACTACAACATGGAAATTGAAAACATGGCATGATCCAGATTAGACTGTTGGACCATCCATCCAAAATTGAATTCTTATCAAACTGATATAGACACTGCCTTCTTAGGAAAATATGAGATCTTTGCATTTGCCAAAGCAGAGCATATTTGGACCTCTGACATCCAATCATGAAATATGAAACCTATTGGTATAGGTATCCAACAAGATGAAAAAATATACTCTGAAAATCTTAAGCTTGTGTGCTAAACTACCCTTCCCAATTCAAAACACTATGATCTGGCTGAATCTTATGTTGTGTACAACTAAGATGGTACAAAGGGTACCATGTCTTCCCATGGCGTAAGTGGAGACGCGAAAGTAATATACATGATGAATCAATACTCCATGGTGGACCAAGGCCCTGCACTAAAATGAACCAAGACAAAGAATTTTAAATTCAACCAGTGTGTTGCCAACTATTGTAGTGGCTGCAACACCCTCCAAAATTCTGGCCTATACTCAAATTTCAGAGCCTACTTTGGATCTGGTGATCGATCATTCCTTAGTCACTTACTGGTAAGATGATGATCTCAAGCTCCCCTCTTTGATAAGATTTGTTCACGCTTTTATCTTTATATAATACATGTCATCTTTAGGCATGGCAATTATTGCCTATCATGAAAAAGGAAGTTTTTATTGCTTCAAGGGTAAAGTTTTATGAGAACGAGTTGTCCTCACCACATAGACATGTTTTGCAATCATTTCATGAACTCTTTCATAAGTGTCTCCTTCATCCTCTTAAAGTCTATCATCGGAGTTGCACTTCTTGTAAGTTGCCACAAAGGTTGTTGCATTAAGCGAAGTATGTGTTATATGTTCTGGATGATCTATGTTGTATCACTAAGTGTTCGAGTGTGTGATCGTAGTCGAGTTCTATCACTGTTCACATTAGTTCCACTGGTCCCACACTTAGCCAAAATTTGGAGTTTCCTTAGCAGTCTAGCCTCATCCATCTTTCCTCAACTATGCACTTTGCATGTGCAACCCTCAAGATTTTCCCTTGCCTGCTGGAACTGCACAATGTGTGGAAAGCCTAGCCTCCCTTAGCATTCAAAATTGCACAATGGTTTCCTCCAATTTCCTTCCCTCAGTGTAGTTTTGTCCCTCAGCTACCCAGTCTACCTTGCATCCTAAAACTACAGATTTTTGTCCCTCAGTTGCCCAGTCTGCCTCGCGTCTTGAAACTATGTAGATGTGTCCTCCCAGGGCCTCATCCTGCAGAAGTCACTGCCCACTGAAACTGCGCAATTATGTCTCTCATAGGCCATGAAAAAGGATGAAATTCTAGATGACTCTCAAGGAGCTGAGGAGAAAGATAAGTAGACCAAGGAAGTATGATAGAAGAATGAGACCGCATGAAGACTCCATCTGATGCATAACCCTTTGGAGGGTAGGTATGGAAAAAAAAAGCAAATCTTTGGAAATACACCTCTTATTGTAGCTTCAAGGACTGCTTATCATTGTCATTTCATTCTATCTTCAATAAAATGCATGGTTGCAAGCATTGAAAGTCATTCCATGTGTTTCATCTACATGTCTTGCTCACTTTCACTTGTTGGATCCATTGCCATCTTTTGACATGTTTGTTTGTTATGTCATGTTGCGAATCGATCTGGTGAGCTTGAAGTTTGGTCTTTGTTTATAGAAGTTGTCCTAGCCATGTAAACACCTATCACACTCACACACAAAGCTGTAAGCATTGTCGCACAAGTGTCGTCACGGTTATCCAAAGGTCTATCCCAAGTGTCACACTTGTTGCTTTTAACTAGACAGTCTCACAGAGGGAAATGCTTTGTCTTGTTTTCCTAGTGGTCTATGTTGTTATGTTTTCAAAGTATGCTAAGTGTGTGATCACAATTTTGAGTCCTCACAATTTCACTTGCCTCCGACACTTAGCTATTTTTTTGAAATCCTTCTCGCTTAACAAATCCACTTCATCGGACCCCGACTGAGCTGCACTGTGCAGTATCAACCCTTAGTGATGCTGCTCTACCCCCTAGAACTGCACAATTATTGAGTTTTTCCCCCAAGATAGCTACACTACGCAATCTTAGAGGTGAGCAATTTTCCTTCCTTCCCAAAATTGGCAAAAACTGCCTCAAACCTTGACATGAACTACGCACTTCGAAAGATCAATCATCAAGCCTCCTCCCTACTTGCTAGAACTATGTAATATGCAAAGTCCTAATTCTACAATGCTCCCAAAATATGTGCAAAGGTGTCCTCCCAATGAACTCCCTAAGTCGGGACTCATCGTTCCTAGAAACTATGCAAAACTATCCTCTATAGTCCCTTTGCTGCCTTGTCTTGTCTTCCCTCAGAAAATTGTGTAGAGGTGCTCCTCAAGTTCCCACCTTGCAACTTCCACTAGTGACCTCAAATGCGCAATCCTACCTCCCAGTGGCCTTTGTGAAGCTTTCCAAGATAGTGAAAACTATGCCTCAGAGTTCCTCATCTAATCCTGAGCTACGCTCTGTGCAGTATCAGTGACCAGTCTCCCTCCATGTCACCTGGAACTGCGTAGTGTGCAGTTACTGGGCCCTCTTTCCAACTTTTGATCTATCCCAGGTGTAGAAATTTCCCACTGTAGATCACCTGGTAATGCAATGTACTAAATCAAAACACTTGATCTACTTCTACAATAATTGAGCGGAAGCATAATCGAACATGAGCAACATCAAGCATGAACATATATAACTAAGAATGAGAAGTAATCAACCATAACACAGAAGATATATCACTAGGGAAAGCACCAGCCTAAAACCCCAATCAGCTCTCAAGCTATCCTACTCTCTATGCAATCAAACAATACAACTCACAGACTCAATAGATATAGAATATATCTTCCTCAAGCACTCCAAGCCTCCTATTTCCTTGCGCAGTTTTGATTGGGGTCTAATGTTATCACATGTGTGAATTGGCCTCATCACACTCACCATAACCTCAGGTCCAAATGCGCAATCCATAAGGAATAATATTCCTTCCGCATGCAAGAAATATTCACCAGGGAATATCCTAGCAACTGATAGTACACTGTCCCTCCATTTGATCTCAACTAGATCTCTGACTGAACTGACATGCATGAGCTATCCAGTAGTGAATACTCAGTTATCTGAAATATAGTAGTTACATGAATGCAAGCATTAACTAACTGAACTCTCATTAATTTAACAAATTGTTAAATTAATCTAACTAGGCTTGACTAAGTTAAACTAAGTCAACTGATTACAACTCAATATTACAACTCATCCTTATCTCTTTAATTGAATGTTAAATTCCTCAATTAATGGAGAAACTGTTGCATGTGCTCACATAGACTTCAAGTTTGATTTTTCTTAACTAATTAACTCAAGATGAATTAATTAATTAGTTTTCAAACTGCTGTTGATATCAAATTCGAATTTTACTTCCTATGTTTTGTCCAGGGACTGACTAAACTAAGAAGGGATCCCGAAATGCTATTTTTAGAAAATTTATTTTTAGCACTTTCACTTTTCCCCCATTGTAGCTAAGACCTCCAATTGCTAAACTACTATTTATATCAGTGCTATTTTTAGCAATTTCTATTTTTAGCATTTCTTGTTGCACACTTTTCAACACTCCCTCTCAACAAGAAAGGGATTATCAGTAACCCCGATCCTGTCTCTATGGAACTCGAACTTGCATTTTGACAACGCCTTTGTCAAAATATCTGCATCCTGCTCCTTGATCGAAACATACTGCAACATCATGATCCTCTTGACCACACAGTCCTGTAGATGATGATAACAAATATCTATATGCTTAGACCTGTCATGAGACATTGGATTCTCAAAGAGTTTTATGCAACTTTTATTATCACAGTATATCATTGTAGGATCCATCATCTGACCAAACAATCCCACTAGAATATTCCGCATCCAAATGGCCTCACATTCTACCCGAATCACAGCCATGTATTCAGCCTCTGTTGAGCTAATTGCAACTGATCTTTATTTCCTGTTATACCAAGAAACTGCAGTTGAACCAAGGTTGAAGATTCCTCCAGAAGTGCTCTTCCGGTCTAATGGACTACTAGCCCAATCTGCATCCATGAAGCCTTGTAGCTTCGCTCCCTCTATTCGTCTATACCATAGTCCATACTATGTAGTGCCTCTGAGATATCTCAACACATGTTTCGTTGCCTTCCAAAACAGCTTGGTAGGATGAACCATAGCTTCACTCAGCTGGTTCACTGCAAAGCATAAGTGGGGTCGCGTGTTCACCAAATACATGAGTGAACCCACCAGCTGCCGATAAACAGTAGTAGCTACTACCTCACCTGAAGTAGCATCCTCTTTCCTCTAGTTCCCAGCTAGAGGAGTCTGCATGGGCTTGCACTTCTCCATGTGAAAGCACCTGAGTATCTCATTTGCATACTTGCCTTTAGACACAAATACTTCCCCATCTTTCTGCCACACTTCCATGCCTAGAAAGTAGTGCATGAGGCCCATGTCCTTCATCTCGAAGTCTCTGTAAGGTCCTCCTTGCAAGACTGTATCTACTGCTCATCACTTGTCAAAATCAGATCATCGACATAAAGTACAATAATTTAGGGCTTACCATCTACCATGATGTGGTATAGGTTCGCATTTGCTTCACTCTTTGTGAAGCCCAACCTAGTGAAATAGATGTCGTTCCTGGTATACCAAGCATGGGGTGCTTGCTTCAACCCATACAGTGCTTGCTTGAGTTGGAAAACATGCGACTCGTGATCAAAGGTCATAAATCCTTCAGGCTGCTTAATGTATACCTCTTCCTCAATCTTCCCATTGGGGAATACCATCTTCACATCCATCTGATGGATCTTCCAACCCATTTGAGACGATAGAGCTAGCATCAATCTGATAGATGAGTACCTTGCTATGGGAGCAAAGGTTTCATCATAGTCGATCCCCTCAACTTGTGAGAAACCTTAGGCAACAAACCTTGCCTTGTGTTTCTCAACACTGCCATTAACTGCCTATTTTACCTTGTAAAGCCATCGGGAACTAACCACTGACTTGTCCCCAGATCTAGGGAAAACATCCCACACACTGTTCCACATGATAGAATTGTACTCTTCTACCATTGCATCAACCCAAACTGGTTGCTTCATTGCCTCCTTAAAAGAAGAAGGTTTGGTCACTACACACTCCCCAACCAGGGCCATTTAGCTAGTGTATCTCTCGGGAGATCTCTGTTGTCTGTGCTAAGAGGATGGCTGCCCCACATTCTCTCTCGCATCCTGCATCAATCTGTCAGCTTCCCATGAGCGTTTCCGCCCGTATCTAGAAGACTCTCCAATAGTGGTGGTCTCCACTACTGGATCCTTTGCATGTCGCTGATCCACATCATTAGGAGGCTCCTCCTCCTTTGGAACTAAAAGTTCCTCATCACCATGTAACTTGAGCTCCCTCTCAAGTGACACTTGCATGGCTCTCTGCTCATCGAACGTTAGATCCATGCGCACTATGGTCCTTTGACTGGTAGGTAGAAACACATGATAGTTGTGGGGTGTATCTGATTACCCCACTGATATCTAATAGTTGTTGGGTCTAGCTTCTTCTGAGCATATTTGGTCACATGACAGAAAATTGGTGATCCAAAGATATGGAAGTAACTCACATCTGGTCGCTTCCCCGAAAAAGCCTCCATAGGTGTCTTCATCCCCAAAATACGATGAGGACTTTTGTTTTGAAGGTACACTGCTATATTGCATGCCTTAGCCCACATATGAAGTGGTAGGATTTGGTCATGCAACATCGCTCAAGCTTCTCCCACAATATATATGTTATTCCTTTCGGCCACCCCATTCTGTTGTGGGTTATGAGGTGTCGTCAGTTCCCATTTAATTCCTTCTGCAACACACAAGTCTTTAAACTGCTGGGAAACATACTCTCCACCATTGTCACTACGCAAGGCTTTTACTTTCTTCCCAGATTCCTTTACTGCCGAGGCTTTAAACTCACAAAACCTCAAGAAGGTCTGATCCTTCTTTTGCATAAAGTAGATCCAACATCTACGAGAAAAATCATTAATGAAAATAACATAGTACCTTTGTTTAGTAGTGGAGGCTATAGAGAATGGTCCACATACATCTGAGTGAACTCGCTCCAGGATTGCTCCAGCTCTACTATCCCAATCTTGAAAGGAAGCTTTCGCATACTTACCCAGGGTACATCCTTTACATGTGTCTGTTTGCTCCAGTTTTCCCTTGGGGAAGCCGGTAGAAATTTGCTGCATGATCTTTAAGGCCCCGTGATGAAAGTGGCCCAATCTCCTATTGCATAGCTTGCCAGCATCTTGGCTTTGCACCACCTCTACTTTGGAACTCAGTGCAACACAGTCATCTACCTCTAGCTTTTAAAGATTCTTTACTCGAACCCCTATTCGCTTGGTCTGTCCGGTGCCGACATGCCTCAGAAATGCTTTTCCTTTACTAAAGACTACATCATAGCCTTTATCTTCTAGCATAGCAATAGACACAAGATTCTTTTTCAAACCTCGTACATATTGTTGAAAATGCAACAATATGATGGAGCTTAGTGAAAAGAAGTCTCCTTCACTGAGTGGGCCTACAGGCTATTTTTGGTGCAAAGTCTATTTTTAGACATATGGATCATGGTCTATGAGTTGCAGGATGTTATTTATGGATGATTGGTCATGTTGGTAAAAATAGATGGACCTCTATTTTTAGACATATGGGCGGAGTCTATTTTTAGATTGCCAGTCTAAAAATAGAACAGTCGAATATTATTAGCTCTTAATAATATTTGGACTATAAACATTATCTTATCCTCTTGTAGCACTTTAGTTTGAGCTACAGATGTGGCACATGCAACTGCCAGAAGGAAATATGCTTTTCCTATGGGTTAGTTGAGCTATTGCATGAAGGAATTTAGTTAGAACTCAAGTGATTGAGTATGGTGGAGTTGATTGAGGAGTTGATGGAGTTGTGTTCATTTTGACTTAGTTGAACTAGTTGTATTTAGTCTAGCTAACAAATAAACTAGTGATGAGTGGTGTGAATTAATTATTAATTAATTCACTAATTATTAACTCATAAATCAACTAAATAATACATCAGTTAACTCAGTGCATGGACAGTTCAGTGTAGACAAGTGTTAGAGGTGAGTGAAAGGGCAAGACAACTGTCAGTTATGACTATAGTTGTGCATGAGATTTTCACAATCAATGGATTGAGTATTGCCAATGAGGATTGCATGGTATAGGCAAAGGGAATACGAATTTGGAGCTGATTCTTCATTCTATTCTCAACAGGTACTGCGCAGTGGAGGCAGGAAAGCAACGGAGGAGATTTGAACCTGTGATTGATTCAGATCCGAGCTAGTTTGTGTGTAACAGGTGGAGATAGTACTGAGTACTTGTGAGGAGTATTGTACTATGTATTGTTACATGTTCTCAATCAATATAATATACAGATAGTTGGGGGTTTTCAGCTTTATGCTTTCCCCAGGTACATACTATGTTGATATGTGTGATTGATGTTTCAATGTGCGCATGTGATTGTTTCTGATTCCGCAAGATTGATGATAAATAGTAGAGGAGGTTATGTATTATGCATGCATTCCGCAAATAGTGTATAATCAGGATAATCTCTGTGAATAAGTGTCATATTATTCAAAATTTCTACAATTAATAATTGTAAGTGGTTGACCCGCATTAGAGAAAAGGGATCAGAGTTAGTTGTAAACAGGCCATAGTTAATAAATAAAGTGGTTAACCGTGTTATGCAAGGGACCATTAGTAGTTATGGTTTTAGATGTCATTTAGCTATAAATAGTCCTGGTTAGTAAGGGAAATATAATTTAGTCTTATTGTAATTGAGCTCTTCTCTGCTAGAGGTTGCCCCCTCCAAGAGGTAAGTGAACATTGAATCCATTTCTGAATAATAAAATACTTTGCAGTTTTTCTCATTTCAGGTGATAATTTCGTGTTCTGGGCTATATTTCTTCATATTTATGGTATTCTGGATTTCTCGCAGGTCAAGAGCATAACACTTTTATCTTGGTAGAAGAACCTTGATACATCCCATAGCTGAACATTCCACAAGGCATACTCACTTGTTCATCTGAAAGTACATGTACATTACTCTCTTGTGTTGACCATCATAGCCAAGGCAAATCTCTAATAACATATGGTAGCCAAGCCTTATTTCTGGAAGGGCTCCCATACTAAACAGTGCAAAGTCTGATTGGGACTTTTCATCAAGGAGAACCCCTTGGTTAATGGATTTCCAACATCGTCAACAACGACATACCTTGTATCTCTTATTCTCCAATATTAATATTAGATTTCTCCAAAGTTAATCATTGTGACTTATGGAGCGTTAAACCCTAAGTAATTTTCAATCGTAGTTGTTTTCTATTACCTCTTTTGAATGTAAAATGACTAACAATGTTGAATGTTGGAAATGAGAATAATAAGAATGTAGTCAATTACAAATAGTTTATAGTTTCAAGAAGAAAACATTTCAGGGAAGTGAACATTTTATTTAGGATGAAAATTCAAGTATTTTATCTGGTTGAAAACGTGAAAATGGGAAACACTTTTTGGAATTAGGGTTTTATGGTTAATAAGTGTTGGAAGAACTAATACTAATAGAAAAATTTATGAAAAATAGTACACATTGCGTGTAATAGTATACTTTTCTATCTAATTTTATTATTATAGAAAAATGATTGCTATGTATGAAAATGTTGACATACAACTAAAAAATGAAAACATCAAAAAATAAGGAAAAGTGTTACCCAAATTCACATTTTCATCCATTTATGGTTGAATTACTATAACACATAAATCAATGCACGACATCATTTTTTTTGTGTTTACACTAAAATCAATGCACACTATTAATCTAGTTACTTTCAAATTAATCTACATCATATATCTAGTTACATCAAATTAGAACTCAACATTTACATTGAAATCAATGCATTTAGTGAAAGCAATCAAATAGGATTAGAGATCAACATATACACTGAAATCAATGCATCTAGCGCAAATAATAAAATAGGATTATAAATCAACACTTGCACTAAAATCAATGCACCTAGTGCAAACAATCAAATAGGATTAGAAATCAACAACTACACTTAAAGTAATGCATCAAGTGCAATCAATCAAATAATATTCAAAATAAACAACTACATTGAAATCAATGCATCCTATACAATCAATCAAACAAGATTAAGAGTCAACATCTACACTAGAATCAACACATCTATTTCAGTGAAAAACCAAAATATTCATAAGATGATTGAGTCTGTCTCTCTCCCTCTAGTGGAAACAATCAAATAGGATTAGAAATCAACTTTTACACTAAAATTAATGCATCTAGTGCAATCAATAAAATAGGATTAGAAATCAACAAGTACGCTAAAATCAAAGCATCCTGTGCAATCAATCAAATAGGTTAGGAATCAACATTTACACTGAAATCAATACATCTAATTTAGTGGAAAACCAAAATACTCATAAGATGAAAGAGCCTGTCTCCCTCCCTGTCTCCATCTCTCTCTTCTTCCCTCTCTCTCCCCCCACCTTCTATATCTATATCTCCCTCCATCTCTCCTTTGTCTCTCTATCTCAACCCCCAAAACACACACACACACTCTCTCTAGAACTATCTATTTCTCCATACCTCCCTCTATCTGTCTCTCTCTTCTTCCCACTCTTCTCCCTCCATCTATATCTCTATCCCCCTCTGTCTCTCCCTCTTTGTCTCTCTATCTCACGCCCCAAACATACACTCTCTCTCCATACCTATCTATCTCTCCCTACCTCTTCCTTCCCCCTCCCTCTCTTCCCCTTCTGTTTGTCTCTCTCTCCTTCTCTCTCTCTTCCCTCCCGCTCTCCTCTCTCCCTCACTCCTTTGTCACTCCCCCCCTTTCTCTCTCTCCACCTTTCTCTCTCTATGTTTTTCTTCTTCCCTTCCTCTATCTCCCCTCCACTCCCTCTCACATTTTCTCTATCATATAATATAATATTAACATCCATACTTCTAAAACTTAATATTCATGAATTATATAATATTAATTAAAAACTCTTAATATTTATTATAATATGGATATTAATTTTATGATAATATTAATTTTATAATAATATATATCTTAATATATTAGTATATATTATAACATATAATTTTTAATATTATATTAAAGTTAATACAACATGAACAAGCATTCCAACAGTAGATCCACCTAGATGGTGATGCAATAAAATACTGCATCATCGAGAGGACGAAAGGAAATGGCTCCTTGCCCCGCCAAGAAGGCTGTTGCAGCAAACCCTTCTCCAAAGAAAGAGAAAGCTGGAGGTGTTAAGTCGAAGCAGACAACGCCAAAGGCTGATTCAGTGTCGGCTGTAACTGTGGAAGCCGAAGGGCCGTAGCAGTCACCGGCCAAACCTAATGGAGCAGAGGTGACACCTGAAGCCGACATAGCTTCTGCAAAGAGTAATGTCTTGAAATCGATAGTTCTGGCCGTCAAGAAATGCATGCTGCCTTCGACCCATCCAGGGGATTCCGCTGCCTTTGTAATGTGCTGAGGCTTGTCAATGGCGGCAGTGAAATACAAGCCCGAGGACAATTCGTCGATTCAAGATGACAGAGAAAGGCGTCAGGCTTCGGAAATTCACCGCGGGGATTGGCCTAATATTCTTGACGGTAAGCGAGATTGGGCTCCCAATAGACAAATCGGCCAAGATCTTACAGGTCTGACACCCCGGATGGAAAATCGCCATGGCAGATCTATTCTAGGAAGCATAAGAAGCCCTGGCACTGGGTCTAGGCACTCCTGTGACTCCTTTCAGATCCAAATTTCTCAGCCATTAGGCAAAACCACCCTGCAATGGGTCAGTTCTCCAAATCTGGTGCTGGATCTCAAACTGGATCTAGAACGGCGGATTGGGATCCCTTCAGGCTTTCAAAGACTTCTCTTTCAAGGTAAGCAACTTGAAGACTTTCTTCCCCTCTCTTCTTATAGCAATACCAGGAACAACGCTTTGGTGGTAACCCTTTGTCTGAGAGGAGGTGCAATGGGTCAGTCATCCTCTGCTCGTCCCTTCTCATACAAAGATGCAATACACTCTGAGAACCCCAAACCACCGGAAGCCCTTAAATCTAAGGCCTTTTTGGTTGATAAGATAGAAGAAGTTCCCTCTGTTGAAATCACCCATGAAGATCTTGCAACCAACTTCAAGAATTTGCAGAAAGAGCCACCATTTGCAGATTTAACGGACTGTGGCCGCGATCTCAGGATCTCTATGCATGGATCCATGCAAATTGGACTCATCATTATAAGATCAGTTTCTGTTCAAAAGGTTACTTCATTGTTCTATTTGGTAACAGTAAGCATTATGAAAAGGTCTTAGAAGAAGGCCCTTGGTTCATGGGAACTGCGGGGCTCTTCTTGACTCCTTGGTTCCCAGATTTTGATCCAACAACTGAAGTCATTACCAGGACACCTGTATGGATCAGGCTTCCAAACTTACCTGCCCACTTATGGCATACTCGTGTCTATAGAGCTATAGGAAACACCTTGGGTAGTTTCCTTATGGGAGATTCCTGGCAGGAATCCAAAGGTCTCTACTCATATGCCAGAATATGTGTGGAGTTAGACTTGAGCAAAGGACTTCCAGACCAAATCAATCTCAAGATAAACAACTTTGTCTAGTCCCAGACATTGGATTACGAAAATAATGCATTCTGTTGCCGCCGTTGCCACCAATCAGGCCATTTGCAGAACACCTGCCCATCCTGCTCGGCAAAAAAGAATAAGGATAACTTCTCCAAGCCCAAGTCCAAATGATGGGTTCCTTGCTCTCCACCTCCAGTCGTGGATTCTGATTCCTCCAACTCTGAAGATGAAGGTAGCGATGCGGAAATGGATCAAGCCCCTCATTCTGTGGTCCCTTCCGTTGATGGTCTAGCGCAGTCCTCCGATATCGCCATCGCTTAGAAACGCGTCCATTTGACCTCCTCCTTTGATTCAGAAAAGGAGGCTCCCCTGTGGAGAACCCCAATCTTCAAGTTGTAATTGCTCATTCACCCCACGACGGTTGGGTCGAAGTCAAAAAAAGGAAGGGAAAAAGCTTCGTGTTGAGGCTTCTACCCATTCTGGGTAGAAGTCAGTCTTTTTTTGCTTCTAGCCATATGTTGTAGCTTCTTGCTTGTTTCACTTCTTCTCCGGAACTGAGGTTGATAGTTCTATCATTTCCGGTTGCCGGTTTTCTGTCTCTCTTGAATGTATCTTCTTGTACCATATTTTTGATTAATAGAATTAGTCCAATTTAGGAAAAAAAAAAACAGTAGATCCACCTGAAGCATATACAGTTCCCATTGTTTATTCAGCCAAAGAAGTAGAGCTCCTATTCCCATTTCTAGTCCTAGGTTCAGATGGAGATCATCTGGTTCCAAAAGGAGTTACATTGTGTATGAAGTTTTATATCCTCTTGCCCTATAGTCACTAGCTTTCTGCCCAATCTTCGATTCCCTAATAAGGGTAATCAATAGTGTCAATAAGCTATACCATATCATGACTAGTGTAATCAAGTTAGCTTACTCTATCGTAGTTAAGCTAAATAACTTGCTTTAGAACCTACTCGCTATAGAAAAAGCTAGAGATAAATGCCACTGTAGACAAACCCGCTAAAAATAAAAACCACACTTTAAATAATATATTAGAAAAATATATCTATATGCATCATTAGATATTAACCAAAAAAATATACCTATATGTATCATTAGAATATTAACCAAAGAAAATTAGAAAACAATGGAAACTAATTCTAGACAAAAGAACCTAGTTTAACTTATATTATTTTAATAACATTAATAACATAATTTTATATTTATTAATAAAATAAAATTTATCCTTCAGTAGTTGTTGTGAAGAATATATTAATATATCCTTCACGACCACTGAGTCATCGATGCAATATGATGCTTTCCCTCTATCCTCGATTTGATACCAATTTATGTTTGTCTTATTCAAGAAAAGATTTTCAATTTTAGATAAAACATTGTTTCATAGGTTTGGGATTTAGTGTAAGTAAACATCACAAAAGTGATGGAAACTATATAATATGCTAAACCCTAAACCCTCATCGAAATCGAAGGCATCACCACATTTCTCTTTTATCTATAGATATTATCATCAGCCATCTCTGCAGTAGCGGACTCGAAAAGTAACCTGGTCTCGCTAGAACCTTGTCCAATGTACTGAACCCTATAAGATATTAGTCAGATTTTCAATATTGAGAACCATTTATCGCCAGAAGAGGAGGCAATGATTAGGTACTGTACCTTAACAACATTCATGAGTGGGCTCTTCAACGTAATTAACAACATTCATAGAAGTTCCTCGCCGGGCGACTCCATCAATCCGGTTATAAATTGGAGAAAAAATTTGTCCATGGAATGGAATTTTATTAGTTTTATTATGAAATAGAATTTTTGTTAGTTCGGTCAGTTAAACTATTTCATTTGTGGATCAATGAACCTGTCATCTTGCACCGGACAGGGCACGAAGAACCGGAATATAATTTTAATATTGAGATTGTTTAAATGCAGGAGAGTAGGAAAAACAACGGAGTTGTCTAACGAGGTGGAGGAATTGCCCAGACAGCAAAAAGTGGCCGGAATCTGGGTAAAAATATTTCAAAATTTTTTGTAGAGGCAGTGCTTGAATCGTGTTTTTGATGGTGGAAATAGATTCAGCACCATTAAAAATCTCTAGGACACCCAAAATTTTGAAGTTTAACAACTATAACTTGGATTTACAAAAACCCTTGCCAGATTTTCTCTAAATATGACCAGAATTTCTATAACTTTCCAGACAACTCCTCCGCCTAGTTAGACTATGTGAAAAACAACTATGGCGATGACAAGTTTCACTCTGTGATGTTTCTTGGAATTGATTCTAAATTTGAACATATCATAATTGAATAGAGATATATAGTTTTTTTTTCGGAAGAAAAAAACATAATTATATTATATTGAGCCTGTATAAACAATACCAGATAGTAGATATCATGCAGATTACATATGCCATAATCCAGAGGAGAAACTTCTGAGCAGATGCTACAAAAACTCAAAAAGAAAAACACATATACAAAGACATATTTGGCATCCCGCTAGGAGCGTGAAACAGAGATAGATACTACCATATATTAACCACCAAAATCATGAGAATAAAAAAGGAGACAAAAAGGAAAAACCATAATCGGATCATATGAACACATTGAAAGAGGTCAGAAACCCGGAATACAGAAGTCTTGTATGATATAAGACTCCCCATCTGCTGAAACCTCCAGAGACCAGGAACCTGAGCGGAGGTAAAGACCCTTCTTAGACAGACAATCCGCAACCTGATTCCAAGCCCTATTGATGTGCTGTATGGAGCTATCTTCCATGAGGTCCCAAAAAACTAATTCTATCCAACCAGCGAGCTAGATGAGGGCATATGATGAAGCATTTATTATTTACACGATCTACCATAAATTTGAAGTCCCCGAAAATAGAAACATAATGTTAATATCATCTTGCACTGATTGATCTCCCTTAAAGCTTTAAGCGTGGTCAAATTATAAAGCTATTAATTGGATCTATTAAATTGAATTTGATGCTGGAATGTTTTAAATTAGCAATAAATTCGATGGAGCTGTTAAATTGAATTTGATACTGGAATGTTTTAAATTAGTAATTGGTTCTAGTAAGTGTTTATATGGTTTATTGACAAAATTTCATATTTAACTCAAAATTAATCTAAAGTGAAGATATAGTTACCAGGTCGCATATATATTTATATAAGTTATGGAAATAAGATAAAAAGTAAGAAATAAATTATGATCGCACAATATGAATCTGTTACAAAGAACCCTTTGTATAATTTTGATATTGAAACTGTTTAAATGTAGGACAGTGACAAAAACAACTGTGGTATAAATATGCTATGGTGATGATCAGTTTCACTATGTGATATTTCTTGGGACTAATTTTAAATGTAAATATAACATAATTGAATATCAATACACAATGTTAATGTCATCTTTTATTTCCTAAAGATTTAATAGTAGTTAAATTATAGAGCTATTAAATGGATCTATTAAATTTGATAGAGTTATAAATAGAATTTGATGTTTGGATTTTTTTAATTGGCTATTGATTTTAGTAAGTGTTTGTATGGTTTATTGATAAAATTCTATATCTAACTTTAAATTAATTTAAAGCGAGCAAAAATAAATTGATACAGTAAGTAAAAATAAATTATTGAAGGTTTTCAAAGGTTTGCACTTATCTTAGTTTGTTTGCTTATACATAGTATTAAGGTATTAAGGTCCTGCAACTACTTTTCACCTCCTTTTGCTCCCACTTATTCATGTCCACATACAAATTCATCCATTTAGTAATTGAGAGATTGATTTTATGATTATATTTATTTATACATTTACTTTTGATGTTGAAGCTGATATTAAGTTGTGTTGTTTTTTTAGTTACTTATAACAGATGCGACATTTAAAATATGTTGACATAAAATCTTTCTTACATTACATTAATGCCTACACATCTCCCTCATACTAGGTTGTAGGGTGCCTCTTAGCACAATTATAAAATGAAATCTCACATTTTCTATTAAAAGTTAAATATAATGCTAAAAAGTCTGAGAAAAAAATGTATAAGTCAAAGATGATCCACTTGATAATGAAAGTTTTATTTATTTATTTATAATAATTTTTTATATTGGTGAGGTCCATTGCTAGGCAACCTAGTTAGCATGTCAAAACCATTCAAGTTCATTTAACTAGTGGATTAATTTTGGCGACATCAATGGAGTAGGATACTAACTTTGCTAAGTAGAAATGGTTTGGCCAATTAATCAGTTTAGGTATAACTCAACCAAATTAGAAACCAACTACATTAAGTTAGTGGTTGACTCAACCTCTTATCTATTTAATCATTAATTTAGGTAGTCTTGCTTAAAATTGATTCAAATTGATTGAATCAATTTTACTTCATCAATGATAATAACACCACACTAAGATTAAAGGGTAAAAATTGTGTCTAAGCCATGGCCAAACTAGCAAGCTATTGTTAATAACAATTCTATAAATCTTTTCATGTGAATCATGATGTAGAACGAATTTACGATGGATGTATAAGATGTATGTTTTACCATGTAATTTGTATTTTCTATTATTAAATGTGTGTTTCTCTATCTTATTTGTATTAAATGTGCGTGTTTGTATGTCTATGTTTTTTTTCTCCTTTCAGATTTGAATGTTAATATAATGTTTCATTATTTGTTATGCCATTAATATTAATTTTAATTAATGGACAATTCCATGATAACGGGTACCAAATTTGTGTTGTTGAGAGGTGAAATGAGGGTTTTTTTTTTTTTTTTTGGAATTTTTTTTTTTTTGTCAAATTGAAATGATGTTATTAACATTTTGTTGAAAAGATTTTTAGCTACAAATTTAATTTAATAGATATATCCATTTATTTGAAATTTTAGTTTTAATGGCCTTTGCCTACAAGTCAAATATAGATATAATCTTTTGATTCTAACTACTAATTTTTGGTTGAAATTTTCTTTCTTAACTGAAATTTATTTCTATACAAGAGTTGGTGAAGCAACCATTTTTATTTTTATTTTTTTCTCTTGTATTCTTTTGTTCTATCATCACTTTTGGGTTCGATTGGTCTATCCATATTGTTTTGTATTTTGGGTTTGTAGACATGTGTGGTGTTTTTAGGGCCATTGTCAACTTGTTGGTCAATTTTAAAGAATATGTTTTTTTTGGAGAGGGATCTATTTGTAGTTTTGTTGAACTGTGCATCCTATTTTTACTTATTGTTAATTGGTTTGGCTTGACACACCTACTTGAGTCTATTTACAAATGTTTGGTTCAACTTTGCTTACCTTATTTTGTTCAACTCTATTTAATTTGTTTAAGTTTTGTTTCACTTGGCATTCAACTCTATTAACCATGTGTGGTTTTTTTGTATTTAATTTTATCACTGATCGAATTGGCTCAACTCATATGCTAGGATCTCTTTAACTGGTTCAACAATGTATTAGAGGTTTTTTTGTTTTGTTTTTGTTTTTTTTTTGTTTTTCTCAATTTAACTTAGTTTTGTACATTCACTCAGATAGTCATTCTCACTTCGATTCACTTGTTATTTGGAAGGGTTTAACTTTGGTTCACTCAATTTGGATTAGTTGTTAGTTATTTTTTCCATCCTCCTATATGAAATTCTTAAAAGTGTATTAAAAATTGTTATATGAAATTCAAAGATAATATACAATTGAAAATACCTATATACATTTTATTGCATAGGATTATTTTTAGTGGGAAATTTTCATCTTAATATAATTTTAATTGAATATGCTTTTGATTTTTAAATTACTTAGGCTTATTTCTTATTCATATATTTTTAGAGTTGTTATCATTTTCCATTTATGTCTAATTAACATATTAGATATTATTTGTGTTTTTCATCATTAATTTAATAAAAGTTTTGTTAGTTATTTTTTCCATCCACCTATATGAAATTCTTAAAAGTGTATTAAAAACTATTATATGAAATTCAAAGATAATATACAATTGAAAATACCTATATATATTTTATGGCATAAGGCTATTTTTAGTGGGAAATTGTCATCTTAATTTAATTTTAAATGAATATGCTTTTAATTTTTAAATTACTTAGGCTTATTTCTTATTCATATTTTTTAGAGTTGTTATCATTTTCCATTTATGTCTAATTAGCATATTAGATATTATTTGTGTTTTTCATCATTAATTCAATAAAAGTTATTGGAGTTTATAATTTTTATCACCCTACAATATTATTATAAATATTTTACCATAGCAATATATTATAGCAAACTTTATAATATTACAAAATTATTATTATATTATTGTTTTATTTAGATTCCATATTTAATGTTATTAACATGATGCCTGAAACGCTAAATATGTTGAAAGTGAAATGAAAGACATTAGAGGAAATTTTGAAGTGTAAAATAAGGCTCAAAACAAAAACAATATATATTTTGAACATCAACTTTAAAAAGAACCATATGATTAAAGATGATGATGGTATCTGTTTTTGGAAGGGAAAAAATATTTTAAAATAGTATTTTAGAATTATCCCCTTATAGGGTTACTCAAATTTCAACTACAAGGAATCTTTTGATGTGGAATTGAATTATGTATACAATGAGTGTCTACACTTGAAGATTGAGTAAACATATAAGAAAATAAGTGATATTAAGTTAAAATTTTGACTAAAAAAAATCATTTTATTCATTAAAATACATAATTCTTATCTTTCTTTAAAAAAAAATATTAGGTTTCCATTTTAGAAATTAAAATTTATCTAATTTGAAGTGAATAACACACCATTCAGACAAATAAACATATGATGTACATTGGGAAAATCCAATATCAGAAAAACCATGGTAGAAAGTGAGACCTATGCTCTACTATTTTCTTTTTAGCTATAAAATACAAATGCAAGGAAATGTGCACTCACTATGGGGTTGCCATTGACATTATATCTGGTATAATTGCTACAAAATTTTCTACTTCCTCTAATTTGCTTAATTATCCCACACAATGCTTTACTCTTCTATGGAATGATACTCAATACAATAAGAGTGAAACCTCTTCTTATCCTTATGACTCATTTTTGTTTTATAAACTGTCACAAATATTCCACTAAAATAGTTCAACACAATAACTCTGAAAAAATTATTGACATATTTATTGCTAATTTTTACTTAGGTTCATATTCTTTAGTTAGCTAATTTTCTACTTAAATAATAAAATTAGCTAAAATGTGAGAAATAGAAAAAATAAAGAAATACACAAACCATCAAAAATAGACACAAATATTTTCCCTAGAAAACCATTATGGGAGAAAACCCAACTAGAAGGTGAGGTTTCTCTATTTTCCTTTCTCTATTATGGAGATATGCAAGTATAAAGAAGAGGTACTCTCTATGGAGTTACCTAAGATTTATTCCCTATGAGGTTGCTAAAGAATCCTAACCCCTCTATATCACTCCCTTACTTCCCACTCCTAGCTACTTTGCTCAATTATGGAACAAAATATAATAACATATAAGAATAGAAACCCTACACTCCCTCGTGCCATGGTATTTGGCATAACCTACTAGCCAAATACGAGTAAGGTTTGACTCCCTCAACCGCTAACTAGAGTCATAGGTTTAAACCTTATAGAGTCTTCTTCAATGTCCACACGTGGCTAGCTCCATATGCATGATTAATCGGGGTAGATATGGAATCTACTCATATCATGGTGGTCAACATAGTAGCTCAATTTATGAGAGTAATAACATTTGCATATGAATTCTGTTTGAAACAATTCTTGCATCGTTGGAAAGCTTTCTAAGTGTGAAACAAAATCAAGGGGTATAACATATGCTAGATTTTTTGGACCCAAAATGTTGGGTCCCTATAATACTAGTGATTACCCCATTACTATGGTAGTGGTACCCCTTATTAATATTGTTGTGCCCCTATTGCCCCCATATTGTTATTATTGTGCCCCATAGAATCCCTCTATTGTTATTTTTGTGGCTTTATATTATTATTGTTAGGTCGGCTGGGTCATATTGTGACTCCTTAGACTCCTATATATAGAAATGAGGTTTTGTCATTTGTATCATCGAAGAATTGTTCATTTATGTAATATAAAGGAGGTTTCCCCCTCGAAGAGGCTGAATTCTAAGGCGTTGATCTATCTTTTCTATCTTTTCTTGAGCTAGTTTCATAACATTTGGTATCAGAGCTTTGGATTCTAGGGTTTCACTGCTCCATACAGGTCATTGTGGAATTTTCGCTATAACTTTTTTTCTGCGACGTTTCAGAAGTCAGAAAAAAAACCCATTTGAGAAGACATCGCGCTGAATCTTGGGTCCCAATTTCAGATCTTTTTTCGCTATATTTTTGGAGATATGATTGGAGGAAGTTGGTCCTTTTGCAAAATCCTGAATTACATTCAAAACAAGTGACCTGGGGAAAATCGTCATAACTTTCTCTCTGTGCATCAGATTGAAATTTCGTAAGTAGGTACAGAACGAGGACGGACTGTAGTTTCTTTTATATATCTTTCAGAGGCAAAGGTCAAAATAGTGACACGTGGAACTTCATACAAGTTCGCTCTTCTGAAAAGGTCTATAATCAGGTCACTATGGGAGATTTGGCATAACTCGTCATTGGAGAATCCAATTGGGGTCAGATAGGTGGCATTGGAAAGAGGACACAGAGGGTTACCACAGGTCACAATTGCAAAACTAGATGTTTTGAAAGTACAGATATACATCAGAGGCAATATCGAGCTCCTACAAAGAAAAAAACGGTGTGTAGATTTTTTTAAATTTTTGCTTAAGATTGGTTTGAAAATTTATTTTGAAGGAATTCAAAGGGCTAGTAGAGGATTATTATCAGTAACTGATGCCCCGAGGAAAGAAAATGAAAACACCTAGTAAGAAACCTGAAAGCTCTAGCATGACTCATGAAGAAGAGGAAGAAATGCTACATGATATATCAAAATTACAAG
>APFE031495237.1:8876-63100 GCA_000404065.3 Pinus taeda
GGTGCAGGCCAAAGTGCTGCATCTCGAGCATGGATATACTGTTTCAACAAGTGGATTCAATACCTGCGGATGTGCAGTTGGTATTTCTGGCTACTTGTGAGCTACCAGGGACTGCTTTTCCCTTTCAGATAAGAAATTTCTTCATGAACCAAGACGTTGATGTATCTTCACTTGCATCCAAAAAGAATGTACCTTGCTTTTCTGTGCAACGACCTTCTACCTCAGATTATAAGTGTTTATTTGATCAATCTGCTAAGAATATAACAAAGGCTTTAATGAGAAGATACATTCAATTTATTCATGACATATCTCATGGTGTTGCTATATCGCTGAGGAAATTTAAAACTGCTTCGTCTTGTGGAAAGCTGGATGAAGGAGCTAGGAAAAATATAATAAACTGTCCTTTCAAGACATGTATTGAGAGGGAATATGCCTCACTGGATGAACCAATGAATATCTGTTCTGAGGATGATGTTGGTGGTTTTCATAAAGGAAGTCAATGTTATTCAATAGGTGCTAAGGATTACACTATTCTATCGAACATTGAGTTGGAACATTTAAATCTGAAAGATAGACATGATTAGAAGCAACAATGGCCAAAGCCAAATGCTGCAAAATCCTTCTCACCGGGGATCTGGAAAAGGAACAACAGCCATGTAGCTAGCAATTGCAGCTTATGGTTACCAACTTCTCCACTATATACAGTTTGCTGAACTTGCTGAACTTTGTTGGGTGACACCAAATTTGAATTAAGGTCCCTGTGCAACCACAGATGGCCCATGGAAGCGTTGGCCAATTAATTCTTGTGTTCTTGATACAAACATCTCAACACAAGTTGCATAAGGGGACAACAGTACTGAACATAAAGGTATGTCGGTCACTTCTGCAGTGAGAGGTTTGGTTGCTATGGGATTGCTTGCCTTCAAGGGTTTATACAATACTGGGAACGAAGTTTCACGTGATATAAGAAAGGTTTTGGAGCTTTTAGTTAAAAAAATAAAAAAGAAGATTCAAAATGGAAAAGATAAATGCCAAATTTTCCCTCTATTAGCACAAGAAACTTCTCTGGAGGACATGGTTAACATTTGGGCATATGCCACACAGAGCTTGGAAACATAGCTGCATTCCTGTAGTGGATCCTTCTTCATGTGCGAGGAAAGGTCAGAGTTAAGCTCCCAAGGGCTTACTGATATTAACATTGTTGTTCGTGGGGAATTGTATGTTCAAGCAACCTCTGATCCTTTTCCAGTTTCTTATTTAAATAACGAAAAAGGTTCTTTTCGGAAACACTTCAAGCCCAAATGTTTTTAAACCTGGTATTTATGGTCCTGCTACAAGCATTATTGGGACAGAGATATCAAGTCCAAGATCTCTGTTAGCAAACAATGTTGTTTTGTGGGAATGTTGTCAGCCGATCTTTCCCCCTGTTTGTGACCCCAGCAAATTTTCTTTGCGCGGAGCCTCTGTAGCCCAGAATAATGTGGACTCAGGTGACACTATTGAAAAATCTGCTCAGGAAGCAACTGTGGCAAGGCCGGCTAGGTTTTGCAGGATGATCAATGGAATAGTATCAAAGGCTGATCCATTTGATGGTTATGAAATCTAGTCAGAGTTCAAATGCTCAGAGAGATTATCAACCAACCATCATTTTCATGACTCTGAGATAGGCATTCTACAATCACATGGTGCCTCAGCAGACACAAATTGTGGTAATGTAGATGCGACAAATAAAATAGAAGATGGTAATTTGCCCAGTTCTCAGGTGCAGTGTGTCTACCGGTGCTGTTATGAGTGCATACATAGAGTCCATTTATTAGTGAAGCAATTTGTCATGAATTGTTGGAAAGCTGATGGATGCTCTGACAGATACGAAAGTGTCCATGATCAAGTTGCTTCATGTGCAGCACGTGTGCTTGCAGTTGTAGCCTAACTTGGTGTCTCAAAGAGCACAAAGGAATCAGGGAGTATGGAAGGGTCCGTGCTTCTTGGTCAAAACTCTTGTTCTTGTGAGGATACATGTAATTTTCATCCGATGCAGACTTTTTCTTGAGGGGGCACAAATATCAGGAGCGAAGAAATCACTATAAGAGGATGTAAATGTCATGCGAGTCCAAGAAAAAGGAATGCAAGGTGGAGACATGGACGTGATACTTCTTGGCTAGAAGCTAATCTTGAATTTGTTATTGTTGATAATGTATGTAACTTCGACCAGACCGAGGACCTTCATATTCATTGTCAAACAGAGCATGTTTATTTTTGTTCGCTTATACAAAAATTGTCAACCATGAAGCAGCCTCTATGGTAGTCGTCCTTGTAATGGTTTAAACGGTCTCATAAGCTGTAAAAACACTTTCTTTGTACATGCGAGAAAGCTTCGCCCCAAGATTTGTAGAATAGAGTCCTCTTTAGCTTCCACTACCCCAGTGACCGTGTCCTTGGAGACATGAAATTAGCCATGCAATGCTTTAACCAAGGTCTAAAGGATAAGCTCAATTCCCAATATTTCTCTTCAGACTGTAATCTGGTTGTTCCTTTGATGGCTTAAGCGATTTATTTGCTGAGTAATTTGTTGCTTCAAAGTGAAGTATCCTTGGTCTTTAGTGATGGGGCCATTGGGAGGGGCCTTGCATCATATATTTGAAAGCTAGAATGTTGTAGTTGGAGGGACTAGAGTGCTACAGGAACCAAAAAACCACCACCCCACGAAACAAGTGAAGGACCAAATGAGTTGAGCAATGTGGCAAAAGGAGACATCGAGTATTTTTTGAGTATTTGGTGTTGATAAACAAGACTGAGATGGGGACCAAATAGAGAGAGAAGTAGAAAATTTCAATGGCGTCTCCAAGCTTTTCTATCACAACCCAGTCATTGACACGACCAACTTCTAATAATCCAATGATAGTTGCCTTGGTTCCATGCAGAGACATCACATTTTCAAAGAAGATCCAGAAAACAAGCAAATGCAGAGATCTGAAACAACCAACATTTCATTTAATTAGTTGTCCTTGACCACTACAGTAGAGAGACCTTTTTTGTCTTGTTTTTTGCCCATGGAAAGTGAGGATGATTATCATGATATATCTTTCGAATTTTATGTGTAGTAAAAGTGGATGAAAAAGAGGTTGAAGCTACTTATTTGGGAGTGCTTACTGCATTTAGTAAAGTGATGATCGAAGCTCTAAATAGGAATAAGGTTGCTGCTCTGACTGAAACAACAAAAACTTCACAAGAGAGTTTGGATAATTATTAACCTTATTTCTAAGGATCTCCTTGACCATATTTCTAAACAAATTTGTTGGACCACAAGATCAACAGTTTTGCTAATAGCGGTGGCCTTTACATTCTTTGAGATGTTTTTAATTCCTTTGAGACAAAGAAAGAGTTTCTCTTTCTGGAGTTTAAACTTGAAAATATTGATTTTGGATAATCAAAGGTGATGAAGGGCCTTCTTGATAAAAAAATACCTGAACTTGATGCTTCTTTATTCCTCCGATTCCCCCTAGATTCACCCTTGTATGTCTTTTGGAATCATACAGTTCGATATAGGCAAGACAAGTTTGAATTAGAGGCCAAATGTTTTAAACTACATAACATGTTGTTAAAGGGGCTCACACAGTGCACCAATGGATTTTTTATCAAAATGTGTAAGACAAAGGAATTTGTAAGAAAATATAACTTTCTCCCAAATTATTCACCAGGGAACTATACAACCCACACAATTTGTTCAAGGATGGTCCAAGCTTGTTCACTCAGTGTTGCAGGAAAGGAAACTAAAATTGAATACTTTCTCAGATATTTTGAATGAAACAACTTGAAGTATTTAAATCACAGGATATAAAAAATACAATCTGTAGTTCCATACAATGTTGTAATGAAAATAGATTCAACATATAATATACATATTGCAGTAAAGACATGCTTCAAAATGCAAAATATGTAGGCTTTATTATAATCAAAATTCCTTGTAGATAAGTAATTTTTTTTATGGAATCAACTAGTAGGAAACACAATGTACTTAAGAAAATTACAAACTGATACATAAGAAATGAAACAATGCTTATCAACTTGAAATTACAGGCTCAAATTTGGGAATGTATGAGTATTGCCATCCTTTACCTGAGGGATATTATAATCATTCGATATCTTTTCTTAGCTTTATCTAAGGACAAAGCATGGTGGTTTTTGAACTTGGGTCATTATCATTGCTGTTGATTCAACTCGCCCCTTCAACACAGTTGGACCTCAATGTATTACTACCATTACCATTACTTTAGTGTAGCTTTGGCAACTGTGGCAAGGCCGGCTAGGTTTTGCAGGATGATCAATGGAATAGTATCTAAGGCTGATTCATTTGATGGTTATGAAATCCAGTGAGAGTTCAAATGCTCAGAGACATTATCAACCAACCATCATTTTCATGACTCTGAGATAGGCATTCTACAATCACATGGTGCCTCAGCAGACACAAATGGTGGTAATGTAGATGCGACAAATAAAATAGAAGATGGTAATTTGCCCAGTTCTCAGGTGCAGTGTGTCTACCGGTGCTGTTCTGAGTGCATACATAGAGTCCATTTATTAGTGAAGCAATTTGTCATGAATTGTTGGAAAGCTGATGGATGCTCTGACAGATACGAAAGTGTCCATGATCAAGTTGCTTCATGTACAGCACGTGTGCTTGCAGTTGTAGCCTAATTTGGTGTCTCAAAGAGCACAAAGGAATCAGGCAGTATGAAAGGGTCTGTGCTTCTTGGTCAAAACTCTTGTTCTTGTGAGGATACATGTAATTTTCATCCGATGCAGAGTTTTTCTTGAGGGGGCACAAATATCAGGAGCGAAGAAATCACTATAAGAGGATGTAAATGTCATGCGAGTCCAAGAAAAAGGAATGCAAGGTGGAGACATGGACGTGATACTTCTTGGCTAGAAGCTAATCTTGAATTTGTTATTGTTGATCATGTATGTAACTCCGACCGGACTGAGGACCTTCATATTCATTGTCAAACAAAGCATGTTTATTTTTGTTCGCTTATACAAAAATTGTCAACCATGAAGCAGCCTCTATGGTAGCTGTCCTTGTAACGGTTTAAACGGTCGCATAAGCTGTAAAAACACTTTCTGTGTACATGCGAGAAAGCTTCGCCCCTGAAACATGTAAGTTCCGAACTATGTATCTTTTCAGAAAGCCGTGTACAGCCAGAATAAAATGATCAGCTGAGAAAGGTGATCAAAATACTGAGTAAATGGAGGACTCAAGATCTACGGCCCAAATTATTTTGCGTCCAGATCAACGGAATGCGGGGGGTCCAGTTCTGTGGAAATTTAACGTTGGGAAAGGTCCCGCGTTCGGTGGTTTCCATCAAACAACCCAAGCACCAGATCAACGGCACTGTACCCATTGAATTTATTTCAAAAAGAAGTTTTTGTTGCTTTATAGGTTAAACATTAGCTTGAAATATGAAACTTATTCCAAAATGTTTTTGTTACTTTATAGATAAGGCATAGATTTTTTGGCTTTGTGATGAAATAATGAAGGGAAAATACATGTTAATTTGTTACTTGTGCTCTTTGACTGAAAAATACACGGTGAGAGAATAATGCATATTATGCTAATTGAAGAATGTTTTTCGCTTGTCGAAATTTTAGTATTGAATTTAACACACGAACACTTTACAACAATGAACTAACAATATTCATGATGAAAATAGCAATATGGAAGATTTATCTACATGGGGAGATTCCAATCACGTTCCAAGGCATTTTTTAAAATGTGGATGTGACAAAAGGTTGTTGTGGAAGGTGTTGTTTGTATATGGGAAATTTCTTGATCGTTGTGTATAATCCTAATGTTGATAGATATGTCTACTAAGTAGTTCCAGTTAATGGGGCATTGATTTGAGTGTTCAATATATTTTTATTCTTTATCAAAGTATTCTTTTGTTGTATTTGTGTTTTTCAATTTATGCCTTACGGTGTTTCGTTTGCAACATCTGGTGTAAGTGCTAGTTAATATTTAATAATAAGTGCATTTAGAATAGCATATTTAAGACGTAAATGTGCTTTTAATTTTCGTTATTAATATTTAATAATAAGTGCATTTAGAATAGCATTTTACTGCATTTAGAGATATATTTTCGTATGCAAAGTTTCTCGTTATTATAGGGAAAAGTTGTTAATATTCTCATTCGGTACCTTTAAGTACTTAAATGGTTGTTACAATGTTTTTTTCATATTTGTAAAGTAAGATATGGTTTGTTCACAATATTATATTCATATTATATTTTTGAATTTTATTATTGATTTTTTTAACAGTCTAAAAACTATATTAAATATACAAATGATAAAAAATTTGTTTTATGAAATAATTATTTTAAATTTTAATTCTTTTAACCATTTAAAAAACACAAGCAAGATAAATGTCATATATATAATTGCATTTTAAAAATAGATGATTGATTTTATGAGTTGAAGTGATCACTTTAAGTTTTTTTTGGTTTTATGTATTTTAGCATTATTATTTTTTGAGTTTTGTATTGTTATTCTAAATATAAATATAGTGATATATGTTTGTTATTTGGAGATTTTATAGAGATAGAAATATATATTTTTTACTGGAATAGAATTTAAAAATCTAATTGTTTTATATTTTTGCTTTTTGGAATTCAAAGATATAGTTATTTTTTGAATTTATTTTGCTCAATTCTTATGGAGTGATATATTGGACATGGTAAAGATGTAGTTTAAAAAAATTAAAAACAAAAAAAACAAAAAAAAAACACTTTATTAAGTCTTATTTTACTATTTATTAATTTGTAGACTGAATGTTTTGGTTTATGGTTTTTACCATGAATATTATTAATATTTTTATTTATGGTCCCCCTTATATAGCTTTGTTTAACAATTTTTCTATTTAAATATTTATTTGCTAGCTTTCATTTTTCAATATTTGATTTACTGTATTTTTTATTTTAAAAATCTTTTTTTAATGACTTTTGGGTTATTGTCTAAGGAAGCAATTATTTTTTTCATCCTTCCACTTTCAAATGCTCAATGTGTTACAATGTTTTCTTCATATTTGCAGCTTAGAATGTCATTTCAGTTGGAGTAACTTTCAAACATTGGAAGGAAAACTGAGAGTCATCTTATCATTCACATTTAGTGTTTAATAATTTTTGCATTTAATATTAAATGACTCCTACTATAATGAAATGTATGCCATAGACTTCCAATAGTGCTTAGCTTCAAAGCTTTGCTTTACGGTGTTTGGAAACCTTTAAGACTTTGATTTACATAATGAGGTGGGTTTGAATATGCAATTTTATAGTTTTTTTCTTCCTTTCTTTTAAATATTTTTTAACCAAAACTTTGTCATGTTTCTTATTCCAACCCAACATAGAATCCCATGGAAGCTTTTTTACCATGTAAGACAATATAATAAAAATTATGATCCTACAAAACATGAGTCACTAAATAAAAACCTTAAATATCCATGACTTTTAGGATACCTAGAAATCTATGGTTAATTCCTCAATGCTCTACTATAAGTGGGATACTATCATAGTAACCATAATAGTTAGATCCTCCATCTTCACATGCAAGTTCAAATACCCTTAGTGAGAGATAACCATATACAAAAAAATCCTTCTTTGAGTCTTTGAGCTTTCACAATTGTCTCTAACCTTATTATAATTACCAATATTAGAAAGGCAAGGAGAGTGTTGGTTGATAGAGATATTCCCTCCACTCCAAAAAAACCATCCTCATGATATTTGATCTCATATACTCTTACTTGTGGAGAATTAGATATGAGGCAAGGAAGGTAGAATCACTAATTGTTGTGAACTAAGTCAATACATTTCCTTTTAAAAGGTTAAGCCCTTGAATCATCCCAAGTCTCAACTTCATTATTCGTTAATATGCCTAATCCCTATGTGAATTTCATTTTAACCTATTGTTTCAGGCTAATAATAACCCCTTAAACCTAGCATATTTCCTTCATCACCATACTCCAAAATTAAAGTCACAAGTTAATACTCACTTTTCATGACATTTAACTATCGAACATCTGTATGGAATATGCGTATATCCACATTGATTCATGTAAAACTCTTCTGCAACAACCAAACTTAGGATTACAAAACAAAGGAACCGCAATGTACCTTACAAATATATTGTAAATTTTATCTTTGTCCTCAAAAATAACTTTTTCACACATTTCTTACACTAAGAAGAAAAATACACAACATTGTTCATTGTAAATTCTGACAACTAGCAAAATGATAAGTTAGCAGAGCACGTAGAAAATAATTTTGGAAAAAACCATTTGTAACAAGCCCCCTTGAGAACTAGTTGAGCATGAGTTGGTAAGTGCATGTCAAAAAATGCATGATGAACATCTCACCAATGCAACTATGAACACATTACTTGTTAAAATTATGTCATGAAAGCTTCAAAAAACTTAGATTTGATTGAGCATTTGTGAATTGAACACTCATTGTCAAACATTAAATGAAATGTGTTTTTAATTTGTGATTTGTGTAGGAGACAAGTGTGTGCAATAACAAACAAAATATTTATGCTGCAATGCTCTACACTTCCATATCGATTCTCCCTCTGCACAATTCTCCTGCACACCTTCCTTTCACACAATACTAGTTTTTAAACTATCGAAGCCACTAAAACCACATGTCAGTTCAAAACACATTAGCTTTGCACAATAGTCTTCAAAACCGCACATGGTTCTTGTTATTGAATCAAAAAAATTGTGCACAGATAAATTATTTATTTCAAATCAAAGACTTTTGGAACACATGTGGCATTCTTCAATCCACACTCCAAACCTTGTTGCTTTTTTTCTCTTATGTTGGCGTATTCGCTCATATGTAATCAACTAGTGAAATTCCTCATATGTACCAGAAAATGAGTTAATCATGTCAGTGTAAGTAGCCTCTTTCATTCCTCTACTACCCATTTTCGCTTTGTAGTAAAAAAAATCCTTTATCAATTAATAAAGTTGTCAATCTCATTTAACTTTATTATTCTCGGTTCCCTCTAGAATCAGTAGTTTTCACTATTTCCTGTGTGAAAGTTGTTACACACAACACTGTCAATAACAATCAATTGAAAATAAATACAACGTTTACAAGAAGTAATGGACATGAGTCTCGAAATTCCAAACCATTCTTGTCCATTTACTCCATATGTTGCTCCTGCTTTAACATCATTGACATATGTGTCATAAGAGATACAAATTTGTTATACAGAATAAATATTAATTATTTGTCATCATGATAATTAGCTTAGAGACTATCAGTAACAATTGTAATTAGAAAATTGTGCGAGGATAATCACAAATCAATATTATGCAAAGACTTGCTTAGCGACCTCTACCAAGAATCAACTTGATGGCTAAGTTGATCCCCACCAATATGTCAATGTTCATTCATTTTATTTGATATTGAACTGCAAAACAAATAAGACCAAATTTGATTTAGAAATTACCTATCACGTGGTTTTAAAGAAACAACCGCATGGAGCAAGGAACAAAAACTCTCTTTCGAAATATTTGTACCTCCACATAAACTTCCCCACGCATTTGTTCCATGCACCACCTTCCCGCAGAGCGCTACATATTAATCAATTAGTTAGTCTTTTTCACTTATGAAAATTTATGCAATGAAAATTTTCACAAATTGTCAAAGTAAACCATCAGTATAGTTTGTAAACTATGTGCTATTATATTAAATTTCTGTTATAATATTAATCACTCGACAGAATGTATCAACAAAAAGTTGTCGTGTAGATCGCAGGGGAGTGAATGAAGTTGTGAAAAGTGCAAATGTGCAGAAAAAGCTTCCATTATGCTTCTTCCATAACTACACACAACCACACTTGTTCCTTGCTCCGCGCAACTGCTCTCTCACACAACACTTCTTGTTAACATGCATTAAAAGAACATTTCATTGAATATTGCATAACAAATATTTAATTCACAAATGCATTTAAATTTGCATAATAAGTATTCAGAAACCTTGAACATAGTTTTGAAAATCACACATCAAATCTTTGAACCATTTTTATATCAAATAAAATGTGTCTATGTCGATCCACCCTTAAGAGAAAATGTAACTGGATATGCAAAACATTACAAATTAAAGTTTATGTTCCCTATTCTGCATATTAACTTCACCTTTTCTAGAGTGCAGAGAAGAAATATTGACTCGATATAATACCTACTCTTTAACAAATTATATTGCACGTAGTTTCTTTTCATGCCCTTGCTCCCACACACCCTTTCTCCTTCCTCCGTTGACAAAATTAGCCTTTGTTGTCCATTCCTCGACTCTACATAACCGATAGAAATAATGTTCCACACTTTTTCAGGCATTCTCCCTCCCCACAGTTCTCTCACACACCTTCCTTCCGCATAACATTAGGTCTTAAACCGCATGTCAGATCATTAGTAAAGAAATTTTGTAAGAGATCATTTACTTCCCGATATCCAATAAAACAAGCCCACATAAACACAGTAACACATACATTTTCTATAAAGTTTGGAATATGTTATATGTTGTAAGGATATACACGCACTATACATGTAAACTAAACTTTTTAGGCCTCAAAATTTTGTAGTTTTTGTTATAGAATAAGGCATACGAAAATGTATACAGAGATATGAAACATGACAGAACCTGCTATATCTAGTTGCTCTGCATCTATCAAACAAAACAGAGAAGTACAATCCCTCTCCAAAATTCTCGTACAATCCTTCTATAGCTACAGGAGTGCTTCTTTGCACTCCCTCATCTCTGGACATACCCCTTCACCTGCACATTCTTCACTTCACACACATTCATGGCTCCATGCACATGTTCTCTGACACAACAAAATCTGAAAAAGTTTAAGATGAAAAAAAAAAGTTTAAAATGAAATAAGAGAAAAATGCACTAGTAGTAAATGTCATATTGGTAGTGAAAATATCACTGGAATAGCACTCATTGATGAAACGTGCCTCCCCCCTTATGTAAAGGACTTGCTCAAAGCACTGTGTAAATTTCAATGTTAGAGCACTCGCCGACGGAATAACCATTCAGATTATTAGCCTTTTTTAATTTAAAATGATTTGTCAGGCACTGACAAATGTCGAAAATAAATTACCATCCACTAAGGTCAGTATGTCCCATCACAACTTCTTATCCAATCGAAAATTAGAAATAAAATCTCCATAAATTAGAAAAATAAAATTGAATTTATGGGAAAATAGAATATTCAGTGTTTTCCCAAAACTTTGGTTAAAATTGAAAAAACATAGCTAAATAATGCAGAGTCATAACACTTTGACTGCGAGATGAATGATATAGTCTCTTGCAAGGAAAAAACTCATAAGAAAAATATGAACAATTAAATCTCTGATTCCATGAACTCAAAAATATATTTATATAAAATAAAAATACAATTAATTTTTTATATTCTATTCAAATTCAAATATATATTTCTATATCTATTCTATTCCAATTCAAATATATATTTATTATCTCTGTTGGAATCTTTGCATAACTATACTTAAAATAGTTACGTGAAAAAACATATAACACAGAAAATGTTCAATTTATTAAATCAATCACCCTTTCATATCACAGCGATGACATCTATTTTATTTAAATGATAAAATAAAGATTACAAAAGATATTTCGTAAAATTTAAAACAAAAAAATTACCATTTTATATTCAATATAGTTTTTGGACAATTCATATTTTAAGATAATTCAAAATATATTAACTAATTGACATTATTAGAAAAAGTAAAAAATAAAATTCAATGCAATATAAGATACACACAATGTTGGGGGACAACTTATAATGGAAAGTTGCATCCAATTAAAATGATATGCTAGGTTGTAAATATGAAAATTTTTTGTAACAACACCCTGAGCAATTGAGAGTAACATTTGAAACAAGTAATACATATAACATCTATGTTGTTTAGGCTGGTTAGGTTAGGTTGGTAAATAAAATGAATGAAATTTAAAAATTATTATTATTTTTATATTCAATATAATTTTTTCAATATTAATATAATTTTAGGATAATTGGTAATATATTAACTAGTTTATCTTTTAGAGAGATAAACGCATATTTAAGCATCAATACGATTTAACATTTTAATGGTCTTTTTTATTATGTAAATTTATTTTTTAGCCTTTGAAATTCAAGACGTAAATGCGTTTAATATTTAATAATAAGTGCGTTTAAAATAGGAGTTTAGTTTCTGTTTATGGTTTCGAGGTTTACTTTAGTTTGATATTTTCTTTATTGAGAGATTTGTATGCAATTTTTTCTTTCCAAAAAAGATATTTTGTATTTTAAAAATATTTTTTAAGTAATTTCCCATTATTATAGGGAAAAGTCGTAAATATTTTCATTCTACACTTCCAAATACTTAAATGGTTGTTACAATGTTTTTTATATATAGTGTAGGATATTATTTAAATTCATTTAAATTGTTGTTACAATGTTTTTTCATATTTGTAAAGTAAGATATTATTTTAACTGTATCTAACTTTTAATTGTATAAAATCTAATTGTTTTATATTTTGGTTTTTTGGAATTCAAAGATATAGTTATTTTTTGAATTTATTTTACTCCATTCCGATGGGCTGATATATTGGACATGATAAAGATGTAGTTTACAAAAATTAAAAACTGAAAAAAACAAAAAAAAAAACTTAATAAAGTCTTATTTTAGTATTTATTAATTTGTAGATCGCATGTTTTGGTTTATGGTTTTTACCATGAATATTATTTTTATTTTTATTTTTATTTATAGTCCCTCTTCTTTATCTGTGTTTAATAGCTTTTCTATTTAAATATTTATTTGCTAGCTTTCATTTTTGAATATTTGATTTACTGTATTTTTTATTGTAAAAATCATTTTTTTTTAATGATTTTTGGGTTCTTATCGAAGGAAGCAATTATTTTTTTCATCCTTCCACTTTCAAATGCTCAATGTGTTACAATGCTTTCTTCATATTTGCAACTTAGAATATCATTTCAATTGGAGTGACTTTCAAACATTGGAAGGAAATTTGAGAGTCATCTTATCATTCACATTGAGTGTTTAATGATTTTTCCATTTAGTATTAAATGACTCTTACTATAATGAAATGTATGCCATAGACTTCCAATATTGTTTAGCTTCAAAGCTTTGGTTTACCGTGTTTTGAAACCTTTAAGACTTTGATTTACATAATGAGGTGGGGTTGAATATGTTTTTTTATAGTTTTTTTCTTCCTTTCTTTTAAAATTTTTCAACCATAATTTTGTCATGTTTCTTTTTCCAACCCAACATAGAATCCCTTGGAAACTTTTTTACCATGTAAGTTAATATAATAAAAATTATGTTCCAACAAAACACGAGTCACTAAATAAAAACCTCAAATATCCATGACTTTTAGGATACCTAGAAATCCATGGTTAATTCCTCAATGCTCTACTATAAGTGGGATACTATCATAGTAACCATAATAGTTAGATCCTCCATCTTCACATGCAAGTTCGAATACCCTTAGTGAGAGATAACCATATATAATAAAATCCTTCTTTGAGTCTTTGAGCTTTCACAATTGTCTCTAACCTTATTATAATGACCAATATTAATAAGGCAAGGAGAGTGTTGGTTGATAGAGATATTCCCTCCACTCCAAAAAAAACTATCCTCATGAAATTTGATCTCATATACTCTTACTTGTGTAGAATTAGATATGAGGCAAGGAAGGTAGAATCACTAAACGTTGTGAACTAAATCACTACATTTCCTTTTAAAATGTTAAGCCCTTGAATCAGCCCAAGTCTCAACTTCATTACTCGTTAATATGCCTAATCCCTAGTATGTGAATTTCATTTTAACCTATTGTTTCAGGCTAATAATAACCCCTTAAACCTAGCATATTTTCTTCATCACCATACTCGAAAATTAAAGTCACAAGTTAATACTCACTTTTCATGACATTTAACTATTGAACATCCCTATTCATTTACTACATGAAGCATTTAGTTTTTTCATAGAGCATGTAAGTATTTTAATTAAGGGTACACCAAACCCTAATATACATGTATGTAAGTGGTATGAGATCCCAAGGATTATAAAGAGTATATTACATAGTATATAGTGGGTTTAAATATTCAATTATCATAATAAATGAGAAGTACATGCCATGTACACAAATGTGAGTGTGGAGCACAACTTCACCTATAGATAATTGAGATAAGTTACATAATTACTCCTTAAAATATAGGAGAACCTCCTCAAAATACCCAATACATTCCTACATCCAAACCACATGTCACCAATAATGATAGCATGATCTCTATATCATAGGGAATTAGTGAACTTGTGTCATAGCACATTCATTCATGGGATTTTAAAAAATGCTCCTAATTTTAGTAGATGTTGAAAAAATACCTCGAAAAGTCCTTGTGTCGATCCCCTCTTCCAACACATACTTACAATTTTTGAAATCCCTATTTTTCCCAAATTTCCTAGGTATCCATTTTTTCTATGGGATTTTTAATACCCATTTGCATCTCTCTCCCTAGTATGGAAACGTAATGGAACTCTTATATGCCTACAAATAACAAAAATGATCAAAAAAAAGTAACAACTGCACTAACCATTATAACCAAATCACCTTTTCCAAATAAATAAGCCACTAGGTCTTTTCTGTTTCGCATTGACAAATCACCAACAAATCTTCATCATAAATCACAATGGGGCACTAGGTAATCCCGCTCTGACATGTATCCTCGTGTGGGTCCTTAAACTTTTGTGTGAAACTACAATTGCATAATCACACTAGTTTACACATGTAATGATTTACAACCATTTCATTCCCCATGCTTAGTGTTTAATACTGAGAGCAGGGGAAAAATGGCCTAACTACCCTCCACCATTGTAATAGCCTTGGTTAAAATTCCATGTAAACATATATAAGACCAAGGTCATTGGGCAGGTATTCCAAGCTTAATGGTGGGAAAAAACATCCTAGTGGGTGTTCATTCGGTTTATTATGGGTAAAGGAAAATGGAGAAGGCTTTGGAAAGGCAAAGTGGCATTATTTGGCATTTATTTATGAAAATAATGGAAATTAGGACAAAAGGAAGGTGAAAGGTCGTAGATTGTATGTGAGGAGGAAAATGAAGGAAAATAATGGAAATTGACGAAAATAGAAGCCTCATTGATAAAAACACTTCTGAGAATCAGTGAATAGGGCTTGGCCAATGTAGACTTTTATCAGTTTAGTTTTGGAGCTCTCTCTCTATTCTCTCTCTCATGCTCTTCGACACTTAGTGTTTTCTTGGAGCACTCTTGGAGGAGTGTGGCATACTTGGATTTTTGGAGAAAGAAGGCAAAGGAAGAGTGGGAAAGTGTAAGAGGACATCAAGATTAGCAGCTACAGTAGATTTTGCTTGTAGGTATTGAGTTGCATGTATGGTTTCCTCGCTAGTTTTGGTATGTATGGCATATGAATGGTCTTGTGGGCTCATTCTTTGTTTTTTTGTTTGTTTCTCATGTTTCCTTTAGCTTGGGTTGAGTTACTAGTTCTTGGAACCTTGGTTGGACAAGCGCTACGGATCTCTATAACAGTTTGGGTTAAGTTACTTGTCCTAGAGCCTTGGTTGGACAAATACTTTAGAGCCCTTGATGGGTTGAGTTACTAGTCCTAGAGCCTTGGTTAGACAAACGTTATGGAGCCCAGAGGTAGTTGTGGGTTGAGTTACTAGTCTGAAAGCCTTGGTTGGAATGAACACTCTGGAGCCCTAGAAAGCTTGGGTAGAGACCAATCTGGTGATGGTTTGTGATGTTCGTGAGGTGGAACCATTGTTTGATGGGTTGAGGTGGTTTGGCCTCTAGAAGCCTTGGATAGTTTTGATTGATGTGTTTTGTGAGATCCCACATTCATGCTTAGAATATGGCCGGGGATGACATAATTGATATGAGGTTATTTATCCTTGTTAATTCATGATTATTGTACTATTTTATATGTGGATTATATGGTTATTGTTTCCTTGGTATTTTTATTGTTATTCTACTGGTTATGAGAATGTATTATGATAGTGGCTATGTATGGCTCTCATTGTGTTTTTACTTGTAAATGAATGAACAATGTATCCATGGCCTAATAGATGAAATTGTAGATAATGTGTTGAGAAATCAATGCTTCTTAATGATTCTCAAATAAGTATGAGACTCATATGCTCAGTTTTGTTGTTAAGAACTACAACTTTTATGTTTGTGACATGTTTGACAAAATTATTGTCATGGATAGTAGGGGTCCAATGCAGTCCTTGTCAATGTTTTTGTAGATGTATCATTGTTCCACTGTGAAATTTCATTTATGAAGGATTCATTGCAGCCTGGGCCAGGACCTAGGCTCTGGGCTTGAAAAAGTGGCACAAATCTCGGAGTCTTAGGCACAACATAAGGGGGAATGCCCTGAACGCTCGCTTTCCCTTATTGTGGGAGCATCTGGAGCCTCCTGGATGCATGTTGGTCCATATCAAGGGAGTGTCCAAGAGTTTGATCCATTAAAACTTCAGTTGATCTCAGGGGTTGGTTACCGAAATGGTTGGGATGGCTCCTGGGAGTTATGTTGTTGATGTGGAAGGTATGTGTGATGTGTTCCACCTGTTCCACTTCCTTAACTGACACATAGGGAGTCGAATCCATCCCCCACCTTCCAAGCTATCCCTTGTCTAATGATATCAATGGAGTGTGTGATGGCCTTCCAGATGTTTGAAACCGCCATGTGGTTGTGACAGGGGCTGCGAACCCAATTTGAAATTGTTCGTGGATAAATGTACTTATTGTAAATCACATCCTTCGAGAGGCTACTCGAGGAAATGATTTACCAACCGAGTTTTGCTCCTAGGGCCTTTGTAAAGTCCTAGGGTTCTTTAAGACCCCAACCTTCCCATTTCTTGGGTTTTTCTATCCTCTCCCACTCGACCCAAGTGCATGTTTTACCTGTTTTTTTTCCCCACCAAAGGAATTTGCAACAGATCTGCTTGATTCTATGATGAATGACTTTTGGGATCCAGGCCAGCGACATCAAGTAGACTGGAATAGCCTCAAGGACTGATTTGATGAGGGTGAGTCTTCCTTCCCTAGAGAGCCACTTCTTTTGTGAGATGTTTATTCAGGCTTCAATTTTTTCAAGCATCCAAACCCAATTTGCAATGAGGTACCCATTTGGCTTAAGTCTGAAGCTCAGGCACTTCAGCCCATTCTCCAACTCTTGTCTTATGAGCCCAAAGTGTTGGGAGGCAAATATTTGTTCATTTGGGAGATAGGAGCTGAAAATGATTGTTGATTTGTCAAAAGTCAGCTCCATTCCAGTAGCTTTACAAAAGGGAGATAAAATTGACTTGAAACTAGAGGTATCCCTAAAGGATCTGTTTATAAAAATTAGAACATCATCAAAAAAAAGAAGGTGAGAAATAATGGTCCTGTCATTGATTTCCACTCCTCCAAGAGTGTCATTTATTCTTGTCAATTTTATGAGTCTACTAAGCCCTTCCATAGTTAGAAGAAATAGTAGTGGAGAGAGAGGGAAACCCTGTCTGAGTCCCATTTCTACATGGAATAAGTTGGAAGTTGCCTCGTTGATTAGGACGCTGAAGGAAACAAAAGTGAAACAACTCCCCATCCACTTGATGAATTGGTGAGGGAACCCAATGTGTGTGAGCATGAGCTGAAGATAAGTCCAATTAACTCCGTCAAAATCCTTATATAAGCAGATCTTGAGGATGGTTTCTTTTTTGGACAGGGTTTCAATGGAGTGCATAATTTCTTGGGCGGTGCCTATGGCCTCCTGGATATGGCGGTGTCTGAGGAAGGAAAATTGTTCCTTTGAGATTATCCTGGAGGGGATTAGCTTTATGTGGAGGGTAATTATCTTGGAGGTAATCTTGTAAATGCAATTGCAGAGGGAGATGGATCTGAACTCATCAAAAGATTATTATTCTTCACCCTCGATTAAAGATTAATTTATTTTTTAATGACATATTTATAATTGCATTTAAAAAAAATGGCAATCGATTAGATTACCTAAAATCTTTTTGGTTTTATGCATTTTCACATTCTTATCCTAAATATAATTATGCATTCTTGTTATTTTGAGATTTTTAGAGAGATAAACGCATATTTAAGCATCCATAGAATTTAACATTTTAGTTGTTTTAGAGAGATAAACACATATTTAAGCATCCATAGAATTTAACATTTTAGTTGTCTTTTTTAATTATGTAAATTTATTTTTTCGTTATTACGCCGTAAGGCGTTTCCATCTGAAATCCATCCCCCTTTCTGCCTACCTGTCATCTTTGTACACTGCACGATGAGATGTTAGACGATTAGAAAGACTTGAGCCGTCGATCCTTGTGATTCTCTGTGTTTCCCTTGTTGCGAAGGAAAAAATAATTAGAAAGACTTGAACTGTCGATCCTTGTGATTCTCTGTATTTCCCTTGCTACGAAGGAAAAAATCGTTCAGGGAAGAATCGTTCAGGTAAGGGTGGGTGCGGGGTTAACACCGTTTCGCCTCCATTAATGCCGACATATTTACAGTGGAAAATGGTCCATTTCAGGTTTAACGAGCAATCCTAGGATGGCTACACAAGATGTCGAGAGGACTCAACAGCCGCGGTCTCCAATTCTTCTGTGCCATCGCCTCCTCCGGTTCTCACGCGTAAGTTCTATGAGATTTTGCCATTGCATGTAGTGCCTGTTTTGCCGTGTTTGTGTTGAAATTGAGGCATATTTGTGGGTGTTTCAGGTTTGAAGATCACTGGGCTTCTAGTGCCCCCCGGCACACGAGAGTTAGCACACCAGTCGCTGACACAGTATGCACATGTTCATTGTTAACCCCACTAAAATCCATCCAGCCACCACAGATTCTTTCAATGGATATTCATGGCCAATGCAAGATCTTAAAAGGTCTAACAAAAAAGCATGATCTTAAAAACTATGAAATCAGAACCTAGCACATTTCTCATCGAGCTTCAATGGGTCTTGGATCAAAACTATGTTTCACGTCACCATAGGGTCGAACCAAAAAAAAAGGTATTGATATATTCTGCAATCTATATGTGACTCCCTTCGATTTGGAGAACATCTTTCCATGCTTCATAAAACATCCAAGAAAGGCCAGATGCCGGCACAACTTTGAGGCAACTTGCACTCCAACCCCTGTAAAGTCCTTTCAATCCTTCCTCCTCAATGATTGTTTTAATAATGTTAATCATGTTTGTTGGCTGCTTGCCTTTTAGCATGCCAACCATGAGTCTTTTGCGAGCTACTTCCAGTGGAAAGCTTAATGCACTGGATGTAAGCCCTGCCCATATAGAAACAAGAAGTCAGGACTAAGTGGTTTACAATAAATTAATGAACTTCATAATAATAACCGAGGAAATCTTATGTGGATTAATAATTAAATACTTTGTTTTATTCCATTTAAAGTAGGCATAAGCTAGAAGGCGAACCCACCTCCAAAGGCTCCAATAAGAAGTGCTTCTACCCGGTCCAGAGACTTCTTGTTGCATGATCTGCAATATGCTCTCTTTGTTGACTCATGTACAAAATAATAAGATCTCCTGTAGGGAACCATACCAATTATAGTGGGTACAAGGCCTGCATATAAAGCTCCTGGACCTTCTTCCTGTGATATTTTCCTTAGAGCGTGCCTGATGCTATGATACACTCCATGATGCACAGTGAAATGGTCCTGATTTGCAAGATAAGAGAGAAATTACCTTTACTGAGTTGACTCACAGATTGCCAAAGAAATTCCTGCTTGAGTATGCAATATATCTAGAAATGTGACTTGGATCCTTAGTAGAATATCTATTTCAAGCACCTTTCTAGAAAGTTGTATAAAAACATTACTAGTTACAGAAGCAAAAAAAACTACCTTCAAGACCTCCAAAGGATAGCAAGACAATGTGCCAGCGACGCCTGCAGCAGCACCACTTATAGCAACTGGGGAAATCCAGGATACTGGCAAATCTAGAGTCCGCCCAACAATTTGAACTCGGGGACATCCATTCTTCTCCCGTTGGTCTTGGACAGATGTTAAAAATCGTTTTGTAGATTCAAATGTGCAAAGCTCAATTGCTTGGGTAGGAACTATCCGAAGTAGATTAATGCCATTGCCAGCCCACAGCCCTTTCCAGCCTTGTTCTTTCATCACCTCTTTAAAACTCCCAACAATGTTCTTTGAACCAACACCTACAATCATCCTTGTCCTGGAGGAGACATTTGCAAAATACATTGGATTCCTTTTCCATCAAGCATAATGGGAGCAGCACGACATTACCTATTCTTACTGCTCTAACTAATTGCTCCTTCCTTGAACAGATACACATAGGTGAAAATCATCTTACTGGCACTATACCCTCTTCCATTCAACAGCTTTCCCGAATTTCTGTGTTCGATTTCAGCCACAATGAAATAGGTGGAAAAATACCACCAGAGATTGGCAAACTGGCTAATCTGACATATCTTAATTTAGAGTGGAATATCTTCAATGGATCCATTCCTTCAACACTGGGCAGACTTCAAAAGTTGGAAAGATTGCATTTGGACAAAAACAAGTTACGAGGAAGTATCCCCACGGAAATTGGCGGCATACAAAGATTAGGACTCTTATCTCTGAGCCAAAACAAGCTCTCTGGGTAAATTCCTCACTCTTTGGGTCAACTAAAACAGCTGAGAGACCTCTACCTTGATCAAAACAAATTATCTGGAAACATATCCCAGAATATAGGAGATTGCCTGAGATTGGACGTGTTGGACTTGTCTCACAACACGTTTAATGGAAATATAACACGAACAGTTGCAGGTCTTCTAAATTTGCAATTCTTCTTCAACTTGTCCAGCAATTTATTAGAAGGCCCCCTGCCTCTTGAGATTAGCAAGATGACCATGGTTCAAGAAATAAATGTTGCTGTAAACGATTAACTGGTTCTGTTCCAAGCCAACTTGAAAGTTGCACAGAAGTACACTATCTCAATCTGTCGTGGAATTCATTTGATGGCCCAATTCCAGATTCACTTGGGAAACTGGGATCTTTGGAGTACTTGGATTCCTCCGAAAACAATTTTTCACGCACAATACCTATGTCCCTAGAAAACCTTAAAATGCTTCACCATTTGAACTTCTCTTTCAATAAGTTGAAGGGGGAAGTTCCCAAAGGCGGGATTTTCAGAAGACATAGGAGTGGAGCATTCATGGGAAATCTCGGTCTCTATGGACAATGGGTACAGTTGCAGGAGGGACATGGAGACATAATTCAAGGCCTAACCCATATACTACGAATTTGTATAAATATTGGTCCATATGTTATTTATATGCCTAAAATTGAGGTTTGGGAAGTGGAAAACGTTAATGAGATTTCTGAGAGTCAGGGAGGTGCAGGCCAAAGTGCTGGATCTCGAGCATGGATATACTGCTTCAGCAAGTGGATTCAATACCTGCGGATGTGCCGTTGGTATTTCTGGCTACTTGTGAGCTACCAGGGACTGCTTTTCCCTTTCAGATAAGAAATTTCTTCATGAACCAAGACGCTGATGTATCTTCACTTGCATCCAAAAAGAATGTACCTTAAAAACTATGAAATCAGAACCTAGCACATTTCTCATCGAGCTTCAATGGGTCTTGGATCAAAACTATGTTTCACGTCACCATAGGGTCGAACCAAAAAAAAAGGTACTGATATATTCTGCAATCTATATGTGACTCCCTTCGATTAGGAGAACATCTTTCCATGCTTCATAAAACATCCAAGAAAGGCCAGATGTCGGCACAACTTTGAGGCAACTTGCACTCCAACCCCTGTAAAGTCCTTTCAATCCTTCCTCCTCAATGATTGTTTTAATAATGTTAATCATGTTTGTTGGCTGCTTGCCTTTTAGCATGCCAACCATGAGTCTTTTGCGAGCTACTTCCAGTGGAAAGCTTAATGCACTGGATGTAAGCCCTGCCCATATAGAAACAAGAAGTTAGGACTAAGTGGTTTACAATAAATTAATGAACTTCATAATAATAACTGAGGAAATCTTATGTGGATTAATAATTAACTACTTTGTTTTATTCCATTTAAAGTAGGCATAAGCTAGAAGGCGAACCCACCTCCAAAGGCTCCAATAAGAAGTGCTTCTACCCGGTCCAGAGACTTCTTGTTGCATGATCTGCAATATGCTCTCTTTGTTGACTCATGTACAAAATAATAAGATGTACTGTAGGGAACCATACCAATTATAGTGGGTACAAGGCCTGCATATAAAGCTCCTGGACCTTCTTCCTGTGATATTTTCCTTAGAGCGTGCCTGATGCTATGATACACTCCAGGATGCACAGTGAAACGGTCCTGATTTGCAAGATAAGAAAGAAATTACTTTACTGAGTTGACTCACAGATTGCCAAAGAAATTCCTGCTTGAGTATGCAATATATCTAGAAATGTGACTTGGATCCTTAGTAGAATATCAATTTCAAGCACCTTTCTAGAAAGTTGTATAAAAACATTACTAGTTACAGAAGCAAAAAAACTACCTTCAAGACCTCCAAAGGATAGCAAGACAATGTTCCAGTGACGCCTGCAGTAGCACCACTTATAGCAACTGGGGAAATCGAGGATACTGGCAAATCTAGAGTCCGCCCAACAATTTGAACTCGGGGACATCCATTCTTCTCCCATTGGTCTTGGACAAATGTTAAAAATCATTTTGTAGATTCAAATGTGCAAAGCTCAATTGCTTGGGTAGGAACTATCCGAAGTAGATTAATGCCATTGCCAGCCCACAACCCTTTCCAGCCTTGTTCTTTCATCACCTCTTTAAAACTCCCAACAATGTTCTTTGAACCAACACCTACAATCATCCTTGTCCTGGAGGAGACATTTGCAAAATACATTGGATTCCTTTTCCATCAAGCATAATGTGAGCAGCACGACATTACCTATTCTTACTGCTCTAACTAATTGCTCCCTCCTTGAACAGATACACATAGGTGAAAATCATCTTACTGGCACTATACCCTCTTCCATTCAACAGCTTTCCCGACTTTCTGTGTTCGATTTCAGCCACAATGAAATAGGTGGAAAAATACCACCAGAGATTGGCAAACTGGCTAATCTGACATATCTTAATTTAGAGTGGAATATCTTCAATGGATCCATTCCTTCAACACTGGGCAGACTTCAAAAGTTGGAAAGATTGCATTTGGACAAAAACAAGTTATGAGGAAGTATCCCAACGGAAATTGGCGGCATACAAAGATTAGGACTCTTATCTCTGAGCCAAAACAAGCTCTCTGGGCAAATTCCTCACTCTTTGGGTCAACTGAAACAGCTGAGAGACCTCTACCTTGATCAAAACAAATTATCTGGAAACATATCCCAGAATATAGGAGATTGCCTGAGATTGGACGTGTTGGACTTGTCTCACAACACGTTTAATGGAAATATACCACAAACAGTTGCAGGTCTTCTAAATTTGCAATTCTTCTTCAACTTGTCCAACAATTTATTAGAAGACCCCCTGCCTCTTGAGATTAGCAAGATGACCATGGTTCAAGAAATAAATGTTGCTGTAAACGATTAACTGGTTCTGTTCCAAGCCAACTTGAAAGTTGCACAGAAGTACACTATCTCAATCTGCCGTGGAATTCATTTGATGGCCCAATTCCAGATTCACTTGGGAAACTGGGATCTTTGGAGGACTTGGATTCCTCCGAAAACAATTTTTCACGCACAATACCTATGTCCCTAGAAAACCTTAAAATGCTTCAGCATTTGAACTTCTCTTTCAATAAGTTGAAGGGGGAAGTTCCCAAAGGCGGGATTTTCAGAAGACATAGGAGTGGAGCATTCATGGGAAATCTCAGTCTCTGTGGACAATGGGTACAGTTGCAGGAAGGACATGGAGACATAATTCAAGGCCTAACCCATATACTACGAATTTGGATAAATATTGGTCCATATGTTATTTATATGCCTAAAATTGAGGTTTGGGAAGTGGAAAAGGTTAATGAGATTTCTGAGAATTAGGGAGGTGCAGGCCAAAGTGCTGGATCTCGAGCATGGATATACTGCTTCAGCAAGTGGATTCAATACCTGCGGATGTGTCGTTGGTATTTATGGCTACTTGTGAGCTACCAGGGACTGCTTTTCCCTTTCAGATAAGAAATTTCTTCATGAACCAAGACGCTGATGTATCTTCACTTGCATCCAAAAAGAATGTACCTTAAAAACTATGAAATTAGAACCTAACACATTTCTCATCGAGCTTCAATGGGTCTTGGATCAAAACTATGTTTCACGTCACCATAGGGTCGAACCAAAAAAAAAGGTACTGATATATTCTGCAATCTATATGTGACTCCCTTCGATTAGGAGAACATCTTTCCATGCTTCATAAAACATCCAAGAAAGGCCAGATGCCGGCACAACTTTGAGGCAACTTGCACTGCAACCCCTGTAAAGTCCTTTCAATCCTTCCTCCTCAATGATTGTTTTAATAATGTTAATCATGTTTGTTGGCTACTTGCCTTTTAGCATGCCAACCATGAGTCTTTTGCGAGCTACTTCCAGTGGAAAGCTTAATGCACTGGATGTAAGCCCTGCCCATATAGAAACAAGAAGTCAGGACTAGGTGGTTTACAATAAATTAATGAACTTCATAATAATAACTGAGGAAATCTTATGTGGATTAATAATTACCTACTTTGTTTTATTCCATTTAAAGTAGGCATAAGCTAGAAGGCGAACCCACCTCCAAAGGCTCCAATAAGAAGTGCTTCTACCCGGTCCAGAGACTTCTTGTTGCATGATCTGCAATATGCTCTCTTTGTTGACTCATGTACAAAATAATAAGATGTATTGTAGGGAACCATACCAATTATAGTGGGTACAAGGCCTGCATATAAAGCTCCTGGACCTTCTTCCTGTGATATTTTCCTTAGAGTGTGCCTGATGCTATGATACACTCCAGGATGCACAGTGAAACGGTCCTGATTTGTAAGATAAGAAAGAAATTACCTTTACTGAGTTGACTCACAGATTGCCAAAGAAATTCCTGCTTGAGTATGCAATATATCTAGAAATGTGACTTGGATCCTTAGTAGAATATCTATTTCAAGCACCTTTCTAGAAATTTGTATAAAAACATTACTAGTTACAGAAGCAAAAAAACTACCTTCAAGACCTCCAAAGGATAGCAAGACAATGTTCCAGTGACGCCTGCAGTAGCACCACTTATAGCAACTGGGGAAATCGAGGATACTGGCAAATCTAAAGTCCGCCCAACAATTTGAACTCGGGGACATCCATTCTTCTCCCATTGGTCTTGGACAGATGTTAAAAATCGTTTTGTAGATTCAAATGTGCAAAGCTCAATTGCTTGGGTAGGAACTATATGAAGTAGATTAATGCCATTGCCAGCCCACAACCCTTTCCAGCCTTGTTCTTTCATCACCTCTTTAAAACTCCCAACAATGTTCTTTGAACCAACACCTACAATCATCCTTGTCCTGGAGGAGACATTTGCAAAATACATTGGATTCCTTTTCCATCAAGCATAATGGGAGTAGCACGACATTACCTATTCTTACTGCTCTAACTAATTGCTCCTTCCTTGAACAGATACACATAGGTGAAAATCATCTTACTGGAACTATACCCTCTTCCATTCAACAGCTTTCCCGACTTTCTGTGTTCGATTTCAGCCACGATGAAATAGGTGGAAAAATACCACCAGAGATTGGCAAACTGGCTAATCTGACATATCTTAATTTAGAGTGGAATATCTTCAATGGATCCATTCCTTCAACACTGGGCAGACTTCAAAAGTTGGAAAGATTGCATTTGGACAAAAACAAGTTACGAGGAAGTATCCCAATGGAAATTGGCGGCATACAATGATTAGGACTCTTATCTCTGAGCCAAAACAAGCTCTCTGGGCAAATTCCTTACTCTTTGGGTCAACTGAAACAGCTGAGAGACCTCTACCTTGATCAAAACAAATTATCTGGAAACATATCCCAGAATATAGGAGATTGCCTGAGATTGGACGTGTTGGACTTGTCTCACAACACGTCTAATGGAAATATACCACGAACAGTTGCAGGTCTTCTAAATTTGCAATTCTTCTTCAACTTGTCCAGCAATTTATTAGAAGGCCCCCTGCCTCTTGAGATTAGCAAGATGACCATGGTTCAAGAAATAAATGTTGCTGTAAACGATTAACTGGTTCTGTTCCAAGCGAACTTGAAAGTTGCACAGAAGTACACTATCTCAATCTGCCGTGGAATTCATTTGATGGCCCAATTCCAGATTCACTTGGGAAACTGGGATCTTTGGAGGACTTGGATTCCTCCGAAAACAATTTTTCACGCACAATACCTATGTCCCTAGAAAACCTTAAAATGCTTCACAATTTGAACTTCTCCTTCAATAAGTTGAAGGAGGAAGTTCCCAAAGGCGGGATTTTTAGAAGACATAGGAGTGGAGCATTCATGGGAAATCTCGGTCTCTGTGGACAATGGGTACATTTGCAGGAAGGACATGGAGACATAATTCAAGGCCTAACCCATATACTACGAATTTGTATAAATATTTGTCCATATGTTATTTATATGCCTAAAATTGAGGTTTGGGAAGTGGAAAAGGTTAATGAGATTTCTGAGAATCAGGGAGGTGCAGGCCAAAGTGTTGGATCTCGAGCATGGATATACTGCTTCAGCAAGTGGATTCAATACCTCCGGATGTGCCGTTGGTATTTCTAGCTACTTGTGAGCTACCAGGGACTGCTTTTCCCTTTCAGATAAGAAATTTCTTCATGAACCAAGACGCTGATGTATCTTCACTTGCATCCAAAAAGAATGTACCTTTCTTTTCTGTGCAACGACCTTCTACCTCAGATTATAAGTGTTTATTTGATCAATCTGCTAAGAATGTAACAAAGGCTTTAATGAGAAGATACATTCAATTTATTCATGACATATCTCATGGTGTTGCTATATCGCTGAGGAAATTTAAAACTGCTTCATCTTGTGGAAAGCTGGATGAAGGAGCTGGGAAAAATATAATAAACTGTCCTTCCAAGACATGTATTGAGAGGGAATATGCCTCACTGGATGAACCAAAGAATATATGTTCTGAGGATGATGTTGGTGGTTTTCATAAAGGAAGTCAATGTTATTCAATAGGTGCTAAGGATTACACTATTCTATCGAACATTGAGTTGGAACATTTAAATCTGAAAGATAGACATGATTAGAAGCAACAATGGCCAAAGCCAAATGCTGCAAAAGCCTTCTCACCGGGGATCTGGAAAAGGAACAACAACCATGTAGCTAGCAATTGCAGCTTGTGGTTACCAACTTCTCCACTATATACAGTTTGCTAAACTTGCTAAACTTTTTTGGGTGACACCAAAGTTGAATTAAGGTCCCTGTGCAACCACAGATGGCCCATGGAAGCGTTGGCCAATTAATTCTTGTGTTCTTGATACAAACAGCTCAACACAAGTTGCATTAGGGGACAACAGTACTGAACATAAAGGTATGTCGGTCACTTCTGCAGTGAGAGGTTTGGTTGCTATGGGATTGCTTGCCTTCAAGGGTTTATACAATACTGGGAACGAAGTTTCACGTGATATAAGAAAGGTTTTGGAGCTTTTAGTTAAAAAAATAAAAAAGAAGATTCAAAATGGAAAAGATAAATGCCAAATTTTCCCTCTATTAGCACAAGCAACTTCTCTGGAGGACATGGTTAACATTTGGGCATATGCCACACAGAGCTTGGAAACATAGCTGCATTCCTGTAGTGGATCCTTCTTCATGTGCGAGGAAAGGTCAGAGTTAAGCTCCCAAGGGCTTACTAATATTAACATTGTTGTTCATGGGGAATTGTATGTTCAAGCAACCTTTGATCCTTTTCCAGTTTCTTATTTAAATAACGAAAAAGGTTCTTTTCGGAAACACTTCAAGCCCAAATGTTTTTAAACCTGGTATTTATGGTCCTGCTACAAGCATTATTGGGACAGAGATATCAAGTCCAAGATCTCTGTTAGCAAACAATGTTGTTTTGTGGGAATGTTGTCGGCCGATCTTTCCCCCAGTTTGTGACCCCAGCAAATTTTCTTTGCGCAGATCCTCTGTAGCCCATAATAATGTGGACTCTGGTGACACTATTGAAAAATCTGCTCAGGAAGCAACTGTGGCAAGGTCGTCTAGGTTTTGCAGGATGATCAATGGAACACTATCAAAGGCTGATCCATTTGATGGTTATGAAATCCAGTCAGAGTTCAAATGCTCAGAGACATTATCAACCAACCATCATTTTCATGAATCTGAGATAGGCATTCTACAATCACATGGTGCCTGAGCAGACACAAATTGTGGTAATGTAGATGCGACAAATAAAATAGAAGACGGTAATTTTCCCAGTTCTCAGGTGCAGTGTGTCTACCGGTGCTGTTCTGAGTGCATACATAGAGTCCATTTATTAGTGAAGCAATTTGTCATGAATTGTTGGAAAGCTGATGGATGCTCTGACAGATACGAAAGTGTCCATGATCAAGTTGCTTCATGTGGAGCACGTGTGCTTGCAGTTGTAGCCTAATTTGGTGTCTCAAAGAGCACAAAGGAATCAGGGAGTATGGAAGGGTCTGTGCTTCTTCGTCAAAACTCTTGTTCTTGTGAGGGTACATGTAATTTTCATCCGATGCAGACTTTTTCTTGAGGGGGCACAAATATCAGGAGCGAAGAAATCACGATAAGAGGATGTAAATGTCATGCGAGTCTAAGAAAAAGGAATGCAAGGTGGAGACATGGACGTGATACTTCTTGGCTAGAAGCTAATCTTGAATTTGTTATTGTTGATAATGTATGTAACTTCGACCGGACCGAGGACCTTCATATTCATTGTCAAACAGAGCATGTTTATTTTTGTTCGCTTATACAAAAATTGTCAACCATGAAGCAGCCTCTATGGTAGCCGTCCTTGTAATGGTTTAAACGGTCGCATAAGCTGTAAAAACACTTTCTGTGTACATGCGAGAAAGCTTCGCCCCAATATTTGTAGAATAGAGTCCTCTTTAGCTTCCACTACCCCAGTGACCGTGTCCTTGGAGACATGAAATTATCCATGCAATGCTTTAACCAAGGTCTAAAGGATAAGCTCAATTCCCAATATTTCTCTTCAGACTGTAATCTGGCTGTTCCTTTGATGGCTTAAGCAATTTATTTGCTGAGTAATTTGTTGCTTCAAAGTGAAGTATCCTTGGTCTTTAGTGATGGGGCCATTGGGAGGGGCCTTGCATCATATATTTGAAAGCTGGAATGTTGTAGTTGGAGGGACTAGAGTGCTACAGGAACCAAAAAGCCACCACCCCACGAAACAAGTGAAGGACCAAATGAGTTGAGCAATGTGGCAAAAGGAGACATCAAGAATTTTTTGAGCATTTGGTGTTGATAAACAAGACTGAGATGGGGACCAAATAGAGAGAGAAGTAGCAAATTTCAATGGCGTCTCCAAGCTTTTCTATCACAACCCAGTCATTGACACGACCAACTTCTAATAATCCAATGATAGTTGCCTTGGTTCCATGCAGAGACATCACATTTTCAAACAAGATCTAGAAAACAAGCAAATGCAGAGATCTGAAACAACCAACATTTCATTTAATTATTTGTCCTTGACCACTACAGTAGAGAGACCTTTTTTGTCTTGCTTTTTTCCCATGGCAAGTGAGGATGATTATCATGATATATCTTTCGAATTTTATGTGTAGTAAAAGTGGATGAAAAAGAGGTTGAAGCTACTTACTTGGGAGTGCTTACTGCATTTAGTAAAGTGATGATCGAAGCTCTAAATAGGAAGAAGGTTGCTGCTCTGACTGAAACAACAAAAACTTCACAAGAGAGTTTGGATAATTATTAACCTTATTTCTAAGGATTTCCTTGACCATATTTCTAAACAAATTTGTTGGACCACAAGATCAACGGTGTTGCTAATAGCGGTGGCCTTTACATTCTTTGAGATGTTTTTAATTCCTTTGAGACAAAGAAAGAGTTTCTCTTTCTGGAGTTTAAACTTGAAAATATTGATTTTGGATAATCAAAGGTGATGAAGGGCCTTCTTGATAAAAAAATACCTGAACTTGATGCTTCTTTATTCCTCCGATTCCCCCTAGATTCACCCTTGTATGTCTTTTGGAATCTTCCAGTTCGATATAGGCAAGACAAGTTTGAATTAGAGACCAAATGTTTTAAACTACATAACATGTTGTTAAAGGGGCGCACACAGTGCACCAATGGATTTTTTATCAAAATGTGTAAGACAAAGGAATTTGTAAGAAAATATAACTTTCTGCCAAATTATTCACCAGGGAACTATACAACCCACATAATTTGTTCAAGGATGGTCCAAGCTTTGTTCACTCAGTGTTGCAGGAAAGGAAACTGAAATTGAATACTTTCTCAGATATTTTGAATGAAACAACTTGAAGTATTTAAATCGCAGGATATAAAAAATACAATCTGTAGTTCCATACAATGTTGTAATGAAAATAGATTCAACATATAATATACATATTGCAGTAAAGACATGCTTCAAAGTGAAAAATATGCAGGATTTACATATTGCAGTAAAGACACGCTTCAAAATGCAAAATATGTAGGCTTTATTATAATCAAAATTCCTCGTAGATAAGTAATTTTTTTTTATGGAATCAACTAGTAGGAAACACAATGTACTTAAGAAAATTACAAACTGATACATAAGCAATGAAACAATGCTTATCAACTTGAAATTACAGGCTCAAATTTGGGAATGTATGAGTATTGCCATCCTTTACCTGAGGGATATTATAATCATTCGATATCTTTTCTTAGCTTTATCTAAGGACAAAGCATGGTGGTTTTTGAACTTGGGTCATTATCATTGCTATTGATTCAACTCGCCCCTTCAACACAGTTGGACCTCAATGTCTTACTACCATTACCATTACTTTAGTGTAGCTTTGGCAACTGTGGCAAGGCCGGCTAGGTTTTGCAGGATGATCAATGGAACAATATCTCAGGCTGATTCATTTGATGGTTATGAAATCCAGTCAGAGTTCAAATGCTCAGAGACATTATCAACCAACCATCATTTTCATGACTCTGACATAGGCATTCTACAATCACATGGTGCCTCAGCAGACACAAATGGTGGTAATGTAGATGCGACAAATAAAATAGAAGATGGTAATTTGCCCAGTTCTCAGGTGCAGTGTGTCTACCGGCGCTGTTCTGAGTGCATACATAGAGTCCATTTATTAGTGAAACAATTTGTCATGAATTGTTGGAAAGCTGATGGATGCTCTGACAGATACGAAAGCGTCCATGATCAAGTTGCTTCATGTGCAACACGTGTGCTTGCAGTTGTAGCCTAATTTGGTGTCTCAAAGAGCACAAAGGAATCAGGCAGTATGAAAGGGTCCGTGCTTCTTGGTCAAAACTCTTGTTCTTGTGAGGATACATGTAATTTTCATCCGATGCAGACTTTTTCTTGAGGGGGCACAAATATCAGGAGCGAAGAAATCACTATAAGAGGATGTAAATGTCATGCGAGTCCAAGAAAAAGGAATGCAAGGTGGAGACATGGACGTGATACTTCTTGGCTAGAAGCTAATCTTGAATTTGTTATTGTTGATCATGTATGTAACTCCGACCGGACTGAGGACCTTCATATTCATTGTCAAACAAAGCATGTTTATTTTTGTTCGCTTATACAAAAATTGTCAACCATGAAGCAGCCTCTATGGTAGCTGTCCTTGTAACGGTTTAAACGGTCGCATAAGCTGTAAAAACACTTTCTGTGTACATGCGAGAAAGCTTCGCCCCTGAAACATGTAAGTTCCGAACTATGTATCTTTTCAGAAAGCCGTGTACAGCCAGAATAAAATGATCAGCTGAGAAAGGTGATCAAAATACTGAGTAAATGGAGGACTCAAGATCTACGGCCCAAATTATTTTGCGTCCAGATCAACGGAATGCGGGGGTCCAGTTCTGTGGAAATTTAACGTTGGGAAAGGTCCCGCGTTCGGTGGTTTCCATCAAACAACCCAAGCACCAGATCAACGGCACTGTACCCATTGAATTTATTTCAAAAAGAAGTTTTTGTTGCTTTATAGGTTAAACATTAGCTTGAAATATGAAACTTATTCCAAAATGTTTTTGTTACTTTATAGATAAGGCATAGATTTTTTGGCTTTGTGATGAAATAATGAAGGGAAAATACATGTTAATTTGTTACTTGTGCTCTTTGACTGAAAAATACACGGTGAGAGAATAATGCATATTATGCTAATTGAAGAATGTTTTTCGCTTGTCGAAATTTTAGTATTGAATTTAACACACGAACACTTTACAACAATGAACTAACAATATTCATGATGAAAATAGCAATATGGAAGATTTATCTACATGGGGAGATTCCAATCACGTTCCAAGGCATTTTTTAAAATGTGGATGTGACAAAAGGTTGTTGTGGAAGGTGTTGTTTGTATATGGGAAATTTCTTGATCGTTGTGTATAATCCTAATGTTGATAGATATGTCTACTAAGTAGTTCCAGTTAATGGGGCATTGATTTGAGTGTTCAATATATTTTTATTCTTTATCAAAGTATTCTTTTGTTGTATTTGTGGTCTTCAATTTATGCCTTACGGCGTTTCCTTTGCAACATCTGGTGTAAGTGCTAGTTAATATTTAATAATAAGTGCATTTAGAATAGCATATTTAAGATGTAAATGTGCTTTTAATTTTCGTTATTAATATTTAATAATAAGTGCATTTAGAATAGCATTTTACTGCATTTAGAGATATATTTTCGTATGCAAAGTTTCCCGTTATTATAGGGAAAAGTTGTTAATATTCTCATTCGGTACCTTTAAGTACTTAAATGGTTGTTACAATGTGTTTTTCATATTTGTAAAGTAAGATATGGTTTGTTCACAATATTATATTCATATTATATTTTTGAATTTTATTATTGATTTTTTTAACAGTCTAAAAACTATATTAAATATACAAATGATAAAAAATTTGTTTTATGAAATAATTATTTTAAATTTTAATTCTTTTAACCATTTAAAAAACACAAGCAAGATAAATGTCATATATATAATTGCATTTTAAAAATAGATGATTGATTTTATGAGTTGAAGTGATCACTTTAAGTTTTTTTTGGTTTTATGTATTTTAGCATTATTATTTTTTGAGTTTTGTATTGTTATTCTAAATATAAATATAGTGATATATGTTTGTTATTTGGAGATTTTATAGAGATAGAAATATATATTTTTTACTGGAATAGAATTTAAAAATCTAATTGTTTTATATTTTTGCTTTTTGGAATTCAAAGATATAGTTATTTTTTGAATTTATTTTGCTCAATTCTTATGGAGTGATATATTGGACATGGTAAAGATGTAGTTTAAAAAAATTAAAAACAAAAAAAACAAAAAAAAAACACTTTATTAAGTCTTATTTTACTATTTATTAATTTGTAGACTGAATGTTTTGGTTTATGGTTTTTACCATGAATATTATTAATATTTTTATTTATGGTCCCCCTTATATAGCTTTGTTTAACAATTTTTCTATTTAAATATTTATTTGCTAGCTTTCATTTTTCAATATTTGATTTACTGTATTTTTTATTTTAAAAATCTTTTTTTAATGACTTTTGGGTTATTGTCTAAGGAAGCAATTATTTTTTTCATCCTTCCACTTTCAAATGCTCAATGTGTTACAATGTTTTCTTCATATTTGCAGCTTAGAATGTCATTTCAGTTGGAGTAACTTTCAAACATTGGAAGGAAAACTGAGAGTCATCTTATCATTCACATTTAGTGTTTAATAATTTTTGCATTTAATATTAAATGACTCCTACTATAATGAAATGTATGCCATAGACTTCCAATAGTGCTTAGCTTCAAAGCTTTGCTTTACGGTGTTTGGAAACCTTTAAGACTTTGATTTACATAATGAGGTGGGTTTGAATATGCAATTTTATAGTTTTTTTCTTCCTTTCTTTTAAATATTTTTTAACCAAAACTTTGTCATGTTTCTTATTCCAACCCACATTAGAATCCCATGGAAGCCTTTTTACCATGTAAGATAATATAATAAAAATTATGATCCTACAAAACATGAGTCACTAAATAAAAACCTTAAATATCCATGACTTTTAGGATACCTAGAAATTTATGGTTAATTCCTCAATGCTCTACTATAAATGGGATACTATCATAGTAACCATAATAGTTAGATCCTCCATCTTCACATGCAAGTTCAAATACCCTTAGTGAGAGATAACCATATACAAAAAAATCCTTCTTTGAGTCTTTGAGCTTTCACAATTGTCTCTAACCTTATTATAATGACCAATATTAGTAAGGCAAGGAGAGTGTTGGTTGATAGAGATATTCCCTCCACTCCAAAAAAACCATCCTCATGATATTTGATCTCATATACTCTTACTTGCGGAGAATTAGATATGAGGCAAGGAAGGTAGAATCAGTAATTGTTGTGAACTAAGTCAATACATTTCCTTTTAAAAGGTTAAGCCCTTGAATCATCCCAAGTCTCAACTTCATTATTCGTTAATATGCCTAATCCCTATGTGAATTTCATTTTAACCTATTGTTTCAGGCTAATAATAACCCCTTAAACCTAGCATATTTCCTTCATCACCATACTCGAAAATCAAAGTCACAAGTTAATACTCACTTTTCATGACATTTAACTATCGAACATCTGTATTCATTTACTACATGAAGCATGTATTTTTGTCATAGAGCATGGAAGTATTCTAATTAAGGGTACACCAAACCCTAATATACATGTATGTTGGTGGTATGAGATCCCAAGGATTATAAAGAGTATATTACATAGTATATAGTAGGTTTAAATATTCAATTATCATAATAAACGAGAAGTACATGCCATGTACACCAATGTGAGTGTGGAGCGCAACTTCACCTATAGATAATTGAGATAAGTTACATAATTACTCCTTAAAATATAGGAGAACCTCCAAATACCCAATACATTCATACATCCAAATCACATGTCACCAATAATTATTGCATGATCTCTATATCACAAGGAATTCACCCAATGAACTTGTGTCATAACACATTCATTCATGGGATTTTAAAAAATGCTCCTCATTTTCGTAGATGTTGAAAAAACCTCGAAAAGTCCTTGTGTCAATCCCCTCTTTCAATACATACTTACAATTTTTAAAATCCCTATTTTTCCCAAATTTCTTAGGTATCCATTTTTTCCGTGCCATTTTTAATACCCATTTGCATTTCTCTCCCTATTATGGAAACGTAATGGAACTCTTATATGCCTACAAATAACAAAAATGATCGAAAAACAAGTAACAAGTGCACTAACCATTATAACCAAATCACTTATCCAAATAAATAAGCCGTTGGGTCTTGTGGTTTTTCGCATTGACAAATCACCAACAAATCCTCATCATAAATCACAATGGGGCACTAGGTAATCACCCTCTGACATGTATCCTCGCATGGGTCCTCAGACTTTTTTGTGAAACTATAATTGCATAATCACACCAGTTTACACATCTAATGATTTATAACCATTTCATCCCCCATGCTCAGTGTTTAATACTCAGAGCGGGGGCAAAATGGCCTAACTACCCTCCACCATTGTAACAGCCTTGGTTAAAAATCCATGTAAAAATATGTAAGACCAAGTTCATTGGGCACATATTCCAAGATTAATGGTGGGTAAAAACATCCTAGTGGGTGTTCATTCTGTTTATTATGGCTAAAGGAAAATGGAAAACGCAATGGCAAAGGCTTTGGAAAGGCAAAGTGGCATTAATTGGCATTTATTTATGAAAATAATGGAAATTAGGAAGAAAGGAAGGTGAAAGGTCATAGGTTGTATGTGAGGAGGAAAATGAAGGAAAATAATGGAAATTGACGAAAATAGAAGCCTCATTGATAAAAAGGCTTTTGAAGATTAGTGGACAGGGCTCGGTCAGTGTAGACTTTTATCAGTTTAGTTTTGGAGCTCTCTCTCTATTCTCTCTCTCATACTCTTCGACACTTAGATTTTTCTTGGAGCACTCTTGGAGGAGTGTGGCATACTTGGAGTTTTGGAGAAAGAAGGCAAAGGAAGAGCAGGAAAGCGCAAGAGGACATTAGGATCAACAACTATAGTAGGTTTTTCTTGTAGGTATCGATTTGCATGTACGATTTCCTCACTAGTTTTAGCATGTATGGCATATCCATTGTGTTGTGGGTTAATTTCTTTGTTTTTTTGGGTGGTTCTCATGTTTCCTTTAGCTTGGGTTGAGTTACTAGTTCCTGGAACCTTGGTTGGAAGAGCACTATGGAGCTCTATAACAGCGTGGGTTGAGTTACTTGTCCTAGAGCCTTGGTTGGACAAACGCTCTGGAGCCCTTCACGGGTTGAATTACTAGTCCTGGAGACTTGGTTCGACAAACGTTATGGAGGCCAGAGGTAGTTGTGGGTTGAGTTACTAGTCTGAAAGCCTTGGCTAGAATGAACGCTCTAGAGCCCTAGAAGGCTTGGGTAAAGACCAATCTGGTGATGGTTTGTGATGTCCGGTCATGTGGTGGAACCATTCTTTGATGGGTTGAGATGGTTTGGCCTCTGGAAGCACTGGATAATTTTGATTGATGTTTTTTATGAGATCCCACATTCATGCTTGGAATATGGAATAGGGATGACATTTCTTAAGAGAGATTTGGCTCAGCCATGTCTATGGTCGGGTGGTTCATGGAAGTTCTAAACCTGGTTGTGCTTTGCATAACTAATACAAGGTTATTTATCCTTGTTAATTCATGAGTATTGTACTATTTTATATAAGGATTAAATGGTTATTGTTTCCTTGGTATTTTTATTATTATTGTGTTGGTTATGAGCATGTATTATAACAGTGGATATGTATGGCTCTCATAATGTTTTTACTTGTAAATGAATGAACAATGTATTCACGGCCTAATAGATGAAATTGTAGATAATGTATTGAGAAATCAATGCTTCTTAATGATTCTCAGATAAGTATGACATTAATATGCTCAGTTTTGTTGTTAAGAACTATAGCTTTGATGTTTTTGACATGTTTGACAAAATTCCTTTCATGGCTAGTAGGGGTCCAGTCTAGTCCTTGTCAATGTTTTTGTAGATGTATCATTGTTCCACTGTGAAATTTCATTTATGAAGGTGTCATTGCATTATGGCCAAGGACCTAGGATCTGGGCTTGAAAAAGTGGCACAAATCCTGATGTCGTAGGCACAACATAGGGGGGAATCCCCCGAACGCTCACTTGCCCTTATTGTGGGAGCACCTGGAGCCTCTTGGACGCATGTTGGTCCATATCAAGGGAGTTTCCAAGAGTTTTCTCCATTAAAATTTCCATTGGTCTCAGGGGGTTGGTTACCTAAGTGGTTGGGATGGCTCCCGGGAGTTATGTTGTTGATGCGGAAGGTATGTGTGATGTGTTCCACCTATTCCACTTCCTTAACTGACACATAGGGAGTCGAATCCATCCCCCACCTTCCAAGATAGCCTCTGTTTAATGATATCAATGGAGTGTGTGATGGCCTTCTAGATGTTTGAGACCCCCATGTGGTTATGGCAAGGGCTACAAATCCAATTTGAAATTGTTTGTGGATAAATGTACTTATTGTAAATCACATACTTCTAGAGGTTGCTCGAGGAAATGATTTGCCAACCTAGTTTTGCTCCTAGGGCCTTTGCAAAGTCCTAGGTTTCCTTAAGACCCCAGCCTCCCTACTTCTTGGGTTTTTCTATCCTCTCCCACTTGACCCAAGCAAAATTTTTACCTACTGTTTTGCTCCACCAAAGGAATTTGCAACAGATCTGCTTGATTCTGTGACGAATTCCTTTTGGGATCCAGGCCAGGGACATCCAGTAGACAGGAATAGCCTTAAGGACTGATTTGATGAGGGTGAGTCTTCCTTCCCTAGAGAGCCACTTATTTTGCGAGATGTTTATTCAGGCTTCAATTTTTGCAAGCATCCAAGCCCAATCTACAATGAGGTACCCATTTGGCTTAAGCCTGAAGCCCAGGTACTTCAGCCCATCCTCCAATTCTTCTCTTATGAGCACGAAGTGTTGGGAGGCAAATCTTTGTTCATTTTGGAGATATGAGCTGAAAATGATTGTTATTTTGTAAAAATTTGGCTCCATTCTCGTAGCTTTACAAAAGGGAGATAAAATTGACTTGAACTAGAGGTATCCCTAAAGGATCAATAGAAAGAACATCATCAATAGAAAGAAGGTGAGAAATAATGGTCCTATCATTGATTTCCACTCCTCCAAGAGTGTCATTTATTCTTGTCAATTTTATGAGTCTACTAAGCCCTTACATAATCAGAAGAAATAACATTGGAGGGAGAGCTAGCCTTGTATGAGTCCTCTTTCGGCATGGAAGAAGTTGGAAGTTGCCCCGTTGATTAGGACGTTGAAGGAAACAAAAGTGAAATTACTCCCCATCCACTTAATGAATTGGTGAGGGAACCCAATGTGTGTGAGCGTGAGCTAAAGAGAAATCCAATTAACTCTGTCAAAAGCGTTATATAAGTCGATCTTGAGGATGACCTCTTTTTTGGACAGGGTTTTGATGGAGTGGAGAATTTCCTAGGCGGTACCTATGGCCTCTTGGATATGGCAGTGTCTAAGGAAGGCAAATTGTTCCTTTGAGATTATCTTGGAGAGGATTGGATTGATGCGAAGGGAAAATATCTTGGAGGTAATCTTGTAAATGCAATTGCAAAGGGAGATGGGTCTGAAGTCATCAAAATATTGAGGCTTTTCCACCTTGGGAATTACGGCGATGAAGGTGGAGTTGGTGGCTTTAGACATATTTCCCGAAGTTCTGCAATCTTCGGCGGCCAAAAGGAGGTTCTGAATGATAAGCTCAAGGAAGGTGATGTAAAATTTGATGAGCCAACCATTCAGCCCATGACTCTTATCTTTACCAAGACATTTTAGGGCTGCCTCCAATTCAACCAGAGTGATGGGAAAATTCGCCATCTCCCTTTCTTCTTCCTCAACAAATCGAGGGATCGCTTCTACCACCCGAAGGATTTCCACTATGTTTGCACCTCCTCGGCTCTTGTAGATGTTCAAGAAATGTCGATCCCCCAAGTCTATAATTGGTGCAAATGTGTTGGCCTCTCTCCCATGTTGTTCCTTTAGTGCCCAAATTGTGTTGACACCTCTCCTGCCTCTAGCATATTGTTGGAAGAACTATGTGTTTTCATCTCCATATTTTAGACAAATAACTCTACTCTTTAGGCTCCAAGTCCCTTAAGCTCTTCTAAGGAGTTTAATCTTTTCTTTCTCTAGGTTAATGAGCTAGTTCTTAGTGTGAAGTGAAGCATAACTAGTCGGCCCCAATGATTCATGCTGAGCAAGTTCCACCTCAATCTTAACCAGCTTCTCCTCATCCTTTTGTTTCCTTGCCTTGACCCAAGATATTGTTTTTCCTTTGAGACAATTGAGGTTGTTTGAAATGACTGAAGCTAGAGACAGCCCGGCTTCCGTGCTGTAGTGGGTCCAATTTTCTTTAACCAAATCCTGAAGACCTTCCTCATCAATCCATGTAGCATTGAATTGAAGGGGGAGCTTGGCTTCCTAGCTACGTCTTCAATTCCTAGGAATATCGGGAAGTGGTCAGAACAACCCCCGGAACCAACCTAATGCCTGATTCGCGCAAAATGGTTTAGAAGGGGAAACTTGATGAGGAATCTGTCTAAACAATAGGCTAGGGCATTCTCCCCTATTTTGTGATTCCTCCAAGTAGCCATTTTGCGAATATAATCTATTCTTATGAGGTCATTATCATCTAACATTTTCTCCAAAAATCCCCTTAGGAAATCGAATTGAGCCTTGTGCCCCCAATATTCTGCTAGCCCCAAGGAGAAGTTTAGATCTTGCCCAATTATAATGTTTTCACACTGCATAAAGTCCACCTGTAAAAAGCTTTCCTAGAAAGGCTCTATGTTATGGCAGGGTCTGTATATATTGAAGATCCTAAGAGTGATGTTGGGTGAGTTTGAAATAATGTATGCTCTCAGGAAGCCCTTCCCTCTACAAACATTATTGATTCTGACAGAGGATTTGTTGAAGCCTAGAGCGATTCCACCCGAGCACCCCCTCGCATCCACAAAGAAAAACTCCTAACCGGGAAAAACAGGTTTAGGGTTTGGAGAAGTGAGGGGCCATCTCCTAGAGTTTCTTGTAGTATTAAGAAGTCCAATCTTTTAGCTAGACACACAATCTTTTCAACACCAACTTTTTATCAGGGATGGCTAAACCCCTACAATTAAAGGATAGGCCTTGAACGGGTCCACTATGGTAGGGTTCCCCTATTCTCTAAGGGCCTAATCTATGGGAGTTTTAATACTAGAGGCCACCTCAAGGCTGGTTGTTTTGATAACTTTGGAGATGCGGGATCACCTTCCCTGAGGTGCTTTAGGGGGGAGAGGTGGGATTGGGTCCTCCTCCAATTCGAAGGCATGGAGGGAGGGAGGAATGGAACACAGGTTGTAACGGTGGGAGGATCTGGAAGTTGAATTCCCAGGGGGCACCCAGGGTTGGATAATTTTGTTGGTAGAGCAGTGAGTGTTTAGGATGGGGTTGGGTGTGGGGACCATAGGGCAGCAAACTTGGCTTGTCTTAGGCAGGGAGGAAACTATGTTCGAATTTGCATGAAAAGAATTAGAAATAGAAACTATACAATCAGTTGAAATATGAGGGTGAGAGGGAGAGGTGGTACCCGTGAAACCCATGCCTTCTCTGAAGCAAGCCTTGGTGATCGGAGCCTCTAAGTGCTAGTTTTCTGACTCTGGAAGAGCTAAAGGAGCTAAAGGTTTCCTATCCGGTCCTTTCGGTAGTCTAGATTGAAGGGTCGCGATCTTAGCCATTCCCATATTCGTCTAAGTATTAGCCACGACGAAACTTCTCAAGAAGTTTGGCCTTAAACCTGTGACCAGAGGGCAAGACTTGTTGAGGTGACCAACTTCATGGCATCTCCTTCATCTAAATGGAATGCCCTCGTAGTCCAATTCTTGCCAATGGATAGTGATTCCCAACTAAAATCGATAGCATTCCGCCAAACCATCTCTAGTGTCCAGGTAAACAAGGATACGGGCCATTGCTAAAATTTTAGTGTCCATGAATGGTCTGTCATGGTCTAGGTAAGTACCAAGGTCATCCCCAATGATTCTAAAAATGTCCTCCGACCAGAATTGCAATGGGAGGCTTGGCAGTCAGACGCTTATCAAACCTACGCCAATGCTCTCCTTCTCTGGGTCGAAGAGTGTTGTCCATCGCTTGAGAAGCACGGGAGTCATTTCCAGATGCCAGTATCAGGTCAATACCCAATTCACATTTTCTATCTCATAGAAAATTAGCACAAACCATCCCCTTGACATTTCCAGAATAGAGGGGAGCTGCTCCAAGGCATTCCCCCAAACTTCCGTAGTCCAATGTTTCAGGCAGCCCAACGAGTAGTTCCTTCCATGGACCTGTCCCACTAAGACTGTGCTTTCTGTTAGGGCAGCTTTGTCCATGCCATTGCCTTCTCCAAACACTAACACCTAACCCCTTTCCCTTATCTTGGAGAGCTTTGACTGCTTGTCCTCCTTCGCCTTCGAATCTTGGATAGTAGTGTGGCGACTTCCCAATATCGTCGGGCTGTCTTCCAGGTCTGAATCCGTGGGTTCTTCCCTTTCCAGCTCGTTGTTCACCAAGCCCTACAAAAATCCCGAAGGGTGCACATTATTTCTTGGGTCGTAATGTGCATAGGCATCCTAAAAGGGTTCGGGCATGCTAGGTAAGATGTTTACAGTTCCATGGGCAACGTTTGGCTCAATATGGCCAAACCCCAGTTCTTCAGAAGCAGAAGCCATGAAAACCTCCCTATTCTGTAGTCCCTCAGTTTGGGATTGTTTTTCGCTCCAGGAAAGAAGGTCTAACAGTGATGGAATGGAAAGGAAGGGGGAACTAATGCCTTCTACAAGGCTAATAAAGCCCTCAGTAACCACCACAGTCAGTTGAGTGATGTCCAAACCTTGCAATGAGACTTCCATGTCTACAAAACCAATGTCATTTTGGTTAACCTGTTCATCCGGTGTAGAGGCAATAGCCTGTTTAACCCCCTCTTGGGTTTGCGGATGGGAAGCCACAAAAATCTCGGTTTCGGATTAGTTGTCTAAGGTTTAGTCAACGTGCTCCTCCTCGTAACCCTCCTCCATCCCCAGCATTTGCAAAAAAAACTAAAGGGTACGGGTCAATAACCGCGAACCAACGAACTCGAGTAACTGTTGCGAGTAGAGAACTTGCCACCAATCCTTTAAGTAGTGACGGGTATTGCCCACATAACCACCTGGATTATGCTAAGGAAGCACAAAACCACAACTTAGCCAATGGTAGCGAGTAAAGGGTCCAGAATTCTGACCAGGTAACTGTAAGGCTTGTGATGGTAAACTAACCGACAACCTTTGAATATTATTGCTGACACCTGTTGCACGTTGTGTTAAAGGGAAACCTCGTGACAGTTCCGCTAAATTTCACTGATGCCAACCTCGCACAAACCTGAAACCTAGTGCTGAGTGAGGGAGAGTAGTGTCAAAAACTGACCCGGCTTCGAGTCCCTCACCCTTCGCTTTTTCCCCATCGCTGCTCTTCAATGTTCAGGCTTTGAGGAATATAATCTATACTCTATTATTTAGAGTTATTTCTATTTTAACATAGAGTTATGTTTAATTTTTTTATTTTATTTCTGACCAAATATAAATGTTTAAGGTAAAGTTATTTTTATTTTTATTAATAGATATATAATTATTAATTTTATAAATGTATTTTATTTTTATTTTTATTTTATGTTATTTGACCAAATAAAATGTTTACATAATTTATTTCATTTTTTTTAACTTTAATTATAAAAATGTTAGTCTAAAGTCTCATCAATGGGATACAATAATAGGTAAAATCCTTCTCATTATCCCATTAGTGCAATACAATAATAGATAAAAATCTTTTCGAAAATGAAGAAGAATTTAAAAATCAAATTTTGAATTAGTCAACATATATATGAAATAGATTTTTTCACCAGAAGAATTAGATGATACAATTTCAAGCAAGATTGTGATTTTGTTGTTTAAAATACTTTTTTTTTAAGTATAAATAGATTCAATACCCTAAAAAAGTTTTGGGATACTCAAATTCTACAAATTAAATAACTTAAATTTAAAAATATCTACCTAAATTTGGTTAAATTTACACATAAAATTGTTATTTCCTCTATATGTTAGACTAAACTTATATAGACACACACATGACCTTCTCATTAGTTAAAAAAAGGAATAAAAAAAAAGTTTAAAAACACCACCATAATCTAAAATGTGTTGTTGGTTTAAATTTTAATACAAGCATTATTATTATTTACTTATTTTATTAACCATGTTTATATCAATAATTAGGGTTTACATCTAAAAAATGTTTGATATAGGCATTATTTAGTAAGCGAGCATTAGGTGAAAATGGATAAATTAAGTTGTTTAGTGGAGTATATTATCTTCAATATTGAAAGTTTCATTATAATTTATTTCTACTTTTTAAATTTTATTTTTTTATAGATATTTTTAAATAATTTTAAATAATTTTTTTCCATATAAACATTTTATTCATATGATTTACTTTTTTTGGCTTCCATATAACCAACCATTTCACTCTAGTTTGTGGGAGAAGGATAAGATCTTTCTTTGGGTGTGCATGGTTCATTGTTGAATAGCCAGTTATAGGAATAAAATGATATAGGTCCAACCTAATACAACCAATACATTATTGATATATGAATTTATTACCTTACATGTAGAATTGCAAATAAGGTGAAAAAAAGCAATCATTAATATTAAACACTTGAAATAAACTAAATTTATATATTATTCAAAAATTTTAATAACAAAACTATATGTAAATTTTCATATATCTAAAAAAATACAATGAACTACAATTTATTTGGTTTTCCAAATTAAAAAAATGAAATTGGTCCATATATTAATTTACTAAATATTTTATTTATAAAGCTTATCTTTTTAGTTTTCTAATGTTAATGGGCTAGGTTTAAAATAAAAAAGGCTAACCATTTTATATTTTATTTATATAAATTACCCTAGTTTTCCAAATTGGAAAAACAAAATTGGTCCATATATTAATTTACTAAATATTTTATTTATAAAATTTATCTTTTTAGTTTTTTAATAGTTAACAGACCACGTTTAAAATAAAAAAAGTTGTGGGTTTTATATTTTATTTATATAAATTAACCAATATATCATTGTTATTTTGAATTGATAACTAACTATGCTTAAAATAGAAAAGTATGGCCGTTTAAAAATAGAAACAATGGTGGCACCTCCTTAAAATAGTGAAATGTCATAATGGCACCCTTTCATTTTCTTGATATTTATAATAAGCTTTGATATATCATTTTTTAAAGTTAAAATCTTTTGTTGAGCTATAAGGGATCTTTGAGAGTACAAAGACCAAACCACGGAGCTTAGAACAAAACTAGCTTTTTGATTTAGGTGAGCTTGTGCAAAATGGGTGAATAAGGGATCTTTGAGAGTACAAAGACCAAAACACGGAGCTTAGAACAAAACTAGCTTTTTGATTTAGGTGAGCTTGTGAAAAATGGGTGAAAAGAATTATGCAGGTTCGTTAGAGGTGCTGGTTGGTCACTGTGCTAATTTTTATTCTGAAACAGCCCAGGGTAAAGAGAGGAAGTCGGGCCAAAATCCCCTAGTTGTGTTAGATCACCATAATGAGGGTGGTGAGAAGGAAAAACTGAGGTTGGAAATTGCTTCGTGTGCCCACATTCGTGTTTCGAATATTCTGGGTAGAAAAAATTCTGTGAGTGAAATGCAGATGGAGTTTGGGGTTATGGAGAAACAAATTAATGATAAAACAAAAAAGATAGAGAGTGGCCCTAGTGTTTCCAATATCCTGGGTAGCCAGAGTTCTGTTGGAGAAATGCAAATAAAATCTAGGGTTATGGAGAACGAAATTAATAATGGAGCGGAAAAGATAGAGAGTGGCAGTTCTTGGGAGTCCGATCCTCAGGTTTCAGCCACAGACTCTGAATGGTGGATGCCAATCATTAGACGCGAAATTGGTTTAGAAACTATTTCGTGTGCCAACCCTAATACCAAAGTCGAGAGTTTGAAAAGGGCCATCAAACTCCGCAATGTGTCCCCTAACCGTGATGAGGGTAGTGAGCCACAAACAACACGTGAATGCAAGGAGGTAGCGAAAATTAGGGTAAAAAAGTCAAACTGGAGGGAAACCCTCAAGGGGCCTAGTGAGGATTTTTAGGCCGATAGGCCTTCCTTTGAAAGAGCATTTCGTCGTCCTTTTGATTCTCAGATAGACATCTGGCACATCTGGTTTAATTGACATCTGCCTGTGTTTATGTGCTCTGATTGACATCTATTCAAGTTAAATATCTCATACATTGGCATGGAAAGTGGGCTATACTGTTAATCGCCATAACTGTGGCATGCGAGGCACTGTTTCTTGTTAGTGCCACAACATGCCTGGTGATTTGTCTTGTGAAAATGGAGCGCAAGAGACGGTGACTGAGAGAAACCAGTGGTGAACAAGAGAATAAGCTGATCATGTTCTACAACCCAATTTCTTATGCCAATGCTCTGGAAGCCACAGGGCATTTTGATGAAGAACATGTACTGAGCAGAAATAGGTATGCAATTGTGTTCAAGGCATGTTTGCAGGATGGAACAGTGCTATCAATCAGGAGATAGCAGACGGACCAATCGAGGAGAGTGTCTTCAGACGAGAAGCATAGGCTTTGGGAAAAGTGAAGCACAGGAATCTAACAGTCCTGAGAGGATATTATGTGAACCAAGATGTGAGGCTATTGATATACGATTACATGCCCAATGGAAACCTGGCAACTCTTTTGCAAGAATCCTCTCATCAAGATGGCCATGTTCTCAATTGGCCCAAGAGGCATCTCATTGCTCTGGGAATAGCTTGAGGACTGGCATTTCTTCACACCAATGTGCACCTGACCATTATCCATGGCGATGTGAAGCCAAACAATGTGCAATTCGACAGAGATTTTGAAGCCCATCTCTCAGATTTTCGCCTGGATAGACTGGCAGCCATTCCAGCAAATCCCTCTTCATTGCACCCACCCCTGCTGGCTCTCTGGGGTAAGTTTCTCCTGAAATAAATTCAACGGGGTAGATGAAAAAATAATATGATGTCTACAACTTCAGAATTGTATTGTTGGAACTTCTTACTGGTAGGAGGCCGGTCATGTTCAACCAGGACGAAGATATAGTGAAATGGGTGAAGAGACAACTTCAAATAGGGCAGATTTCAGAGTTGTTTGATCCAAGCCTTCTGGAACTCGATCCAAAATCTTCAGAGTGGGAGGAGTTTCTGCTGGCAGTGAAAGTGGCTCTTTTGTGCACAGCCCCTGATCCTCTGGACAGGCCATTCATGACAGAGGTGGTGTTCATGCTTGAAGGTCATCCATGTTGAGGCGGTTTCTTGATTTACATTAAATTAGATCCTCTCAATCCATGTTTCTTGGATTTTTAAATTAATTCCTCTGAATTAGACCCCCTTCATCGACGCTGAGAGGTGGTTTCTTGGTTTTTTAAATTAGATCCTCTTCATCCATGATGAGGCGGTAGCATAGATCCCTCGTTGCACATAAAGCCAGAGAAACCGGGCCTGCCAATGTCATTGTTGAATATGGCTAGCATCAAAGCGTTTTTCTGGAGGAGAAATTCCTGTAAAGTGGAGATGTTAAAGATGGAGTAAACGGTGTAATTACACCTTTGTATATAGTGAGTGCATAGGACAAGGAAAAAGGGATTTTCAATGTAGATTCATCCCTCGGAGGTAAACATTTTCTTGACTGACACTGTTTTTTTGTATTCTATTGCTATGAAGATATTCAAAATGCCTAGCAGAATCTTTTACACAGTTTGGTCCACACTATCTTTTGCGTATAAAGTACCCCCTCCCCATCCTAAAGTACACAATCAATGTTTCTCATTGCAGTTCGCATTTTTTAGATTTGTGAGAGTGATTCGGAGCAAAAAAGATAAAAGAAATATGAATTACCTATGTTTTTGGTCCAAGTGTCTATTTTTCTTAATATTTAGGTTTCTCATAAATTGTTTCCCCATATTCAGATCCAAACTTGTCAAAAAATTTGGTGGATCCATCTCTGTTTGCATTCAACTTGGAACCAAAATAAATCAATAAGATTGAGATGATTTTGCCGTCTGTTGCCGCCATTTAGGTTCTTGAGCCATGGTTCAAAAGGCTCGAGCCATGTATCTTGATGTGTTCTAAAGTAATGGGCGGGCAAGATTGAGGCGAGCTCCCAGGCATTGGCATGGATGAGAAAGCTCCTTCCTTCGGCCATGTTCTTGGTAACGACGTAACCGTCCTGGCAGTGGCTGAGCTCTCGCAAGGTGTTCACATGGCCAAGAAGCTGACCTGGCACACAGGGCTTCCTCGACTTTGAAATCCTCGTCTTTCTTTGTGCCTCCATTGCCGTTGAATTGAATGATGGCTAGGGAGTATAGGGCTGCAGCATGTGACGAAATGGTGGCCGTGGCCATCAATGATGCTCTGCCGCCTTGGTTTTCACATGAAGATATAAAATCTGTAACTTGTATACCATATAGATATATATATATATATATATATATAGAGACAGATAAATCAGTGTTGCAACCGCGAAACTACGGTCACCGTGAAAAACCAAAGGACATCAGTTGCAAGTTGAGAGAAGAGAAGATGGTGTTTGCTTCTCCTCCTACTGCAACCACGAGAATCATCATAAAATACTTGAAGCCATACGTGCTCAAGGTCCATTTCTCCAACAAGTACATCACAGCCCAAGTATTTCAAACTCCCACCACCACCGTAGTGTCATCTGTCTTCTCACAGGAGCAGGTACTTTGCACATCACTGGAGTCCACTTGGGATGTGTCCGTAGCTGGAAAGATCGAAAAAATATTGGGGCAGCGTCTCCTATTCTAGGACATCCCCGCAGTCTCAGTCTTCATGAAGAGGGAAAAGATATACCACGGGAAGGTTAAGTCCCTCATTGATGGCTTGAGAGACTCCGATATTCAACTCATCTGAATACGAAAAAATGGAATGTCAAATCCGTATGTTTCTCATTCGCCATTTTTAATTTTTCAGGTGGGAAAAAAACCTAAATTTGATCATAAAATTACTCCATGGTTATAACACTAGATGCCAACAAAATATTGTTGTACATTGCCCAATGGGTTTCTGTTGGTGATATGCCATGCCGGAGTTCACAGCTGGATAATGTATGTGATGGTTAACCCATTTGGGAATTAGGTTTCTGCATATCTTTATGGGTAAACTATCTTTTTAATTTATTCTTTTCATCATATATATGACCCACATTAAAATTAAATGGCATCTACGTGGCTTGGCAGTTACAAGTGAGCCTTCCAGTCCTCTTGTAATTCTGCATGCATGAGGTCTCATTGTATTACTATTTACTATGTTTGTTCTGTTGTATCAGTTTATTTAGTGGGACATATCTCCTTTTTTTCATGTTGAGCTTCACACTGTAACTAATTTCAAGGAAACTGGCATGACATTGATCATGCTAATCAAGCAAAAAGCTACAACTATGAAAAATGATCCCATTTAAATTAGCAGGTGGTTGGAAATTCTTTGAACTCAAGGAGTGATCTACAAGAATCCACAGTAAGTAAGAAGAAAATGCTCCGTAAGATAAGATGATCTAATTTATTAATGTCCCACAAATTATGATAAATAGATCGATGGGACAAATTATCATAAATAGGTCAATGGGACAAGGATACAACTAGTATTAGTACAATGTGGGAGTGGTAACAAGAATCCAAAGTCAGATGAAAATGCTCCATAAAGTAACATAATATAATTTTATTAATGTCTAACAAATAACCATAAATAGGTGAATGGGACTCAAGGATACAACTAGTATGAGTCTAACAAATAACCATAAATAGGTGAATGGGATTGAAGGATACAAATAGTATGAATATAATGTGGGAGTGCAAATATAATTTTATTAATTTTTAACAAATAACCATAAATAGGTCAATGAGACTGAAGGATACCATTAATATGAGTACAATGTGGGAGTGCAAACACAACTCTTAGAAAATGCCAAAGTTCAATCTAAGATAACATGGAATGAAGTAAAAAATGATACATAATAGGATAGCCACAGTGAAGTTTAGTATTGTTATCCACATGGACATTAAATAAGGGAAAAAAGGTTAACCATACTTATTGAAAAACAGAATAATACATAATATCAAGTCTTTCTCACCATATCTTCTCTATTTTAGTGAAAGTAATATGTGAAAACCCATCAATCTCTGATGTAAGTTTCATTTCTGTTAAGCAAGTCACATGATGGTTGTTTTGTAGTTTTTCTCTATGTTAGGATAGCTTGATCATTTTCATGAGAAATGCAAGGGTGTCACTCTTCTTAGACACCGGTACCACTATCCAATTAGGAGAACTTTAGAGGTTGTAGACAATTATACGAGAGATTGTGTACAATTGGATGATCTTTGGGCGCTGAATTACTTCTTAACCAAAATTGGCAGTGAAGGTCAAGTGAACTCATAAGTTATTTTGTTTTCTCTATTCTAAAATTTGAAATTGAATTCAAAACCTTCACTGTTTTCCTGACACATTTGTTCTTCTCGGTACTGTTTTTTATGGAGGGTTCTTGCTTGAATCCCCTTTGTTGTTTTATTTTTGGATGAATCTAAATAAAATATTTCCCTATTTCTACTTTCTACTTTTGAGTGTGTAGAAAAAGGTGAATTGATATCCTTCAGTATCTTTCCAGACACCCTAGATTCCTCAGTAGCTACTAAAAGGTCCCTACTAATAATGTGCCACAGTTTTTAGTAGACCCATGTTTAGTCTGCTATCGAGATTTGAGATAACAAAGGCTCTGTTAGCTGGTTTTGGTAGTAAGATTTTGCTGTTGTCTTAATACACAGAGCTGATCTGAGTTCTTCTTTCCAGCCTTATTCTAGATGTTCTGTTTGCTTCTCTTCTCCCTTCGGTAGTTGTGTGAAAGAAATAAATTGTCACGAACCAGAGCTTTCCCCCTTCATGGTTCATTCATCACACAGCACCAGTAGGCTATGATATCCTCATGGTTGTGGCTTTATGGTCCTCATACCTTTATATTCTTTTTCCTCATGGCTAAGATCTTGTTTTTAGATATAGAGGTCCATTTTTATAGGAGATTGTTGTTGCACTCCTCTTTGGAGCAATTGTATGTATGTGGAAGGAAAAGCAATTATGATATCGTTATTGATTTGCCAAACCATTGTTATGTACTTTTTCAGCTCTGAAGATGTGTAACTTGTGGTTTACCTTAGTACATTCTCTTGTATACCAGTTTACTTTGAATTTGTCAACATCATGGCAGAACTGTTTGCATGGAAGAACTGCATTGGGCTTGAACTTTTCTAAAAAATTAAGTTGTATTTAAAGGAATATGGTGTCCAAAAAACATAGAACTCCAAACATCAAATCTCTTTGCTCCTTGTAGGCTTGAACCAACATCTCTTCTAGAGAAATTCAACAATTCTAATTTAATAATCCTATCGGCCTCTCTTTGTACCTTTTGGGACAATTGCTAGTAATACTGAAGACCCTAGAAAATTCAAGACGGGGATTGGGTCCTAGGTGTCTAGCGCACTGGTTTCTAACACAAAACCTGAGTGGTCCATGCCACTCCATTTACGCTATGTAGGGTCCAAGAACATGCCGCCTGCGCAGCGGGATGATTCGATGTTTCTAAAGAGCAAGGAATATACACCCAAATTGCATATGGGGTTTGATTCTGGTTCCAGAGTCCAGGCTAGGAAGTTGGGAAGGAATCCCCTAGCTGTAGCACATGACAGCGAAGAGGGATATGAGAAGAAGAGGGGTCGAAAATGAAATGACAAAGAAGAGGAGGATCCCAGGAAAAAATTTAAAACACAACCTATATGTCTTACGACACTAAATTTATGCGATGCAAATTTTGAATTTAATCCACGTATGGGTCCTTCTGATTTTTCTGAATTGCTGGGTCCAAGGAAGCGAAGCTAAAAGCAGATTTCTCCTGGTGCGGAACGTGAAGTTTCAAAATTTCTCGATCCCCAGATGGTGGTGGGAGGTAATACCGAAGTCCAGGCTTGGAAGCAGGGCAGAAAACCTCGGACCGTGTCACATGAGGTGGACGAGGTTCCTCCAAAGAAGCCGAGAAGGCCCCGGACCGTGTCATAGAAGGTGGTAGAGGTGCCTCCAAAGAAGAAAGGACAAAAACCCAAAATGAAAGAGGAGTTGGTCAAGCCTGGGGTGCAAAGTTCACACTTTTCGACCTCATGATATTTTATGATGCCAGCTACTGAGATGCCAGCTACTGATGAGGAACATGTTCATGATGAGGAGATTAGAATGCAGAAAACTGATAGTGAGGATCCAGAAATGCAACCACCAGAGGAACGTCAAGCTGAGGACACTGAAATTCAAGCACCAGAAGATAGAAGTGATTGTAAAAATTGCCATCAATGTAAAAGGAACGACAAAGGCACTGTTGTCAACTGTTCAACATGCAAAAGGTTGTGTTACTGTCTTAAATGCATTGAAATTATCATACCCTTGTTAACAGTAGAAAATTTTGTAGAGAGATGTCCCCCGTGGAGGGGAACTTGTAATTGCAAAAGCTGTTTAAAGAAAAATCCCCAGGTCAAAGTGAGAAAATTAAGTGTAGATGATAGGGTCCGCTTTGGCAAGAACTTGATTCGCAGTGGCCTCTCTGTCGTCACCAAAATTCATGGTGAGCAAATGCTAGAACTGGAGGTGGAGGCAAAAATTCAGAAAAAACCTGTAGAAGTCCTGAAGATTCGAGTGTCTAATGTGAACGTAGCAGAGCGTCATTTTTGTGACAACTGCCACACATCTATCGTAAGTTTCCACAGAAGCTGCAATGATTGTGAGTACGATCTTTGTCTTTCTTGTTGTCGTGAGCTTAGGGAAGGGAAACCACCTGGAGGTGATTCAACGTCAAAGAGGATAGTTGATGAGAATTCTAAAATAATAGGTCAGTTTGATTCTGTACTACCATTGTCTAAATTTAAAGTTAATGTTGATCGTTCAATCTCATGTCCTCATTGTGCAAAGAAATTGTTAGAATTAATGTGCATTAGATTTGAGCCAAAATTGGGTTGCAAACATAGAGAAAATAGCACAGAGAGTTTCTAGGGATTGTGAGTTTCCAATGGCAGCAAGAGATTCACGGCCACGTTCTCTATGCTTCAAGCCTAATTTTGGGCATTGTGATAAGCTAAAAAAAGCTGCTAACAGGAAGGATGGCAGCGACAACTATTTGTATTGTCCAACTGTTCAAGAAGTCGAAGTGAGACTCTTGAACATTTTCAGAAACATTTGAGAAGAGGTGAGCCTGTGATTTTCAGAAATGTTTTGGATAATACTGGACTGAGTTGGGATCCAAGGGTCATGTGGCGGGCTTTCAGGATTACCAAGAATTCAAAGGAACTAGAAGTGAAAGTCCTTGACTGCAGGAATTAGAAGTGGACTGAGATCAATATTCATAAATTTTTTTCATATTATGTAAAAGGAAAATACTACCGTGATGGTTGGCCCAAGTTGTATAAGTTGAAGGATTGGCCTCCAGAAAATTTATTCGAAGAGCGTCAACCAAGAAATTGTGCTGAATTTATGAGCGCCTTACCTTTCAAGGAGTACACTCATCCTAAATCTGGGATTCTAAATCTTGCCACAAAGCTTCCAAAGCACTCCTTGAAACCTGATTTGGGTCCCAAAACTTACATAGCCTATGGCAACAGGGAAGAGCTTATCAGAGGGGATTCAGTCACTAAGCTGCACTTGGATGTGGCCGATGCTGTCAATATTATAACGCATATAGCGGAAGTCAAATTCACAGCTTCCAAACAAAAAGCGATAGATAAATTGAGAGAAAAATACAGAAGAACTGATGGGCTGCCAGAAAGCGTTATAGCGGAAGTCAAATTCACAGCTTCCAAACAAAAAGCGATAGATAAATTGAGAGAAAAATGTTGAAATTATAATTTCCACTGCGCGCGTGGGCCAGCATTCAACCGCGTCGTACTAATGTCAAAACCACCCAGCAGCAAACCTGAAACCGCCGGTAAGTCATCGCACCGCTTTTTGGCATGAGAGGTTTCCGTATGAAGGGGCTCCGATGCAATTTGGAGGAGGCACGTGGATTGGGGTGACATCACCCTCAAACACTTTTCGGACGATAAAAGTCAGTTCAAACAGGCCATCCGATATCCGTCCGATTAAAGCCAAGTTTCTCCATCGTCCGATCGCGTGGAAGGTACATGGGGTCTGTTGAACATAAATGCAGCGTGGAGTATTACTTTACCCATACTCTAATGTTAATGTTATGACATATTTTAGGTAATGCATTTATTTTTTTACGGCAAGTAATATCTGTGTTATACGGAAGTATGGGGCTATGTAACTTTTATTAAATTACATACGAATTGTATGAAATTTTTTTTATGTGCGTTGACTCCAAGTTACGTGGATAGCACACGGGGAGAAAATAGAACAGGGTTTTATGTAGCAGCGAATGATTTCGAGTTTTGTGTTAAGTGGATTGCACACGGAGTAGAAAACCTGAGTTCGCTGCAGCGAACGAAAACCAGGGGAACGCACAGATGTGTAAATGAATTTTTCTTTGGGTTGTAATGTAATGTCAGGTATTTGGCATGAAACGCAGCAGCGTAAATTTTTCCTTGTAATGTAAGAAGTAAAAAGAATGCACAGCAGTGCAGGAGAAGGCAGTGAAGTAAATGAAGAAAACCAGGGGTAGTTTGTTTCAAAACCATGAATTGTTTCACACAGCAGTGAAAAGGTAAATGTGTAAATCCCTGTAATTTTTGTTTTCACACAGCAGTGAATGTAAATGAAA
>APFE031495241.1:0-15935 GCA_000404065.3 Pinus taeda
TTTTAAAGTGACTTTCTCTCTTTTTGAGGTTTGACATGAAGAGCAAAGGTTTGAGGCTTGACAAGGAGGACAATATGGTTATTTAACTGCAGATAGCCATGGTGACAAATTTCAGTGTAACAATTATATAAACTCATCTTATCAATATCTTTTATGTTATAATTATTTAAATCTATATTGCTGCTACTCGACATGAATTCATTAATATTATTGTTTTCATTTAAACCTAAAATATTCTTTAAAGTGATGATTCCTATATCCCGACTCTTATTATCAACGTCATTAGGGCTATTAACGTCATGGGAATAAGAGTATTGGAGATTATACATGCAAGCCATTTAATAGCAAAAGCAACATAGACATTAGCGTAGGTTCCAATGCGTTGAGCAATAGGAATTATGAAGGTAATTATAATAATGGTAATTTATACAATTCCGAGAATAATAATAAAAATTTATATAATAACATCAAGAATAAGGATAAGAGTAATAATAATCTAAGTAGTGACAATAGTAATTCTAATTGTTTTATCAATGGTGATAATGTAGGTGTTTCTAATAATAATACTGGGGGTCATGATAGCAATGTTGCTCCTGACACTAGTATTGAGCATGAGAACCTCTGCAGAAAGGTCTCTCCTCCCTCGTCTTCTCTGAATAAGAAGGTGGTCAACCTTTCAAGCTTTTCCTTCCCCCCATCCGTTTTTAGTGTCTTAGGTAAGGGCTTAAACTTTGCCCTTGCCCCTCGTAAAATCCCTGTAGATGATATTATCTGTGATGTGGAACACGGAATCAAGGATCTTTCTGATAATATTAAGGACACCATCAGGAAAGATTGTGCTATGGTCCTAAGGAAGGCTAAACCCCCTCGGAAGAACCTCAGTATGGAGGAGGTCCATGCCCTTAAGTCCTTAAATCAGAATGAGGATATTGTGGTCCTTAAGGCTGATAAAGGAGGGGCTACGGTCATCCTCAACAAAGATGATTACCGTAGGAAGATGTTGGATCATCTTCACAACAGTGGCAGTTATAAAAAACTTGCCAAAAACCCTCTAAAGAAGATCTCGAGGACAGTGGCTCACGCCATCAAGTCTAGTAACTCGATGGGTGCCCTGTCCCGTAAGCTCATTGAGAGCAATCCCATCGCTCCTAGAATCTATGGGGTGCCTAAAATCCATAAGGAAGGGGTCCCTCTAAGGCCTATCGTCAACACCATCGGAGGTCTGACCTACCTTCTGGCCAAGTTTCTAGCTCTCAAGCTTAAGCCCCTGGTTGGCCACACTGAGTCCTTCGTGAAGGACTCTGCATCCTTCATCAAGGATCTCAAGGATATCAAGCTTGACCCCGAAGACATTCTAGTAAGCTTTGATGTGGTCTCCTTGTACACTTGCATTCCTATAAAAGAGGCCATGGAAGTGATCAATCGCTTAACTGATCCGGATACCGCTCATCTGGTTGAAGTTTGTCTCACTTCCACGTTCTTCTGTTTCGAGGGAGAGTTCTACGAGCAGACCTGTGGTGTTGCCATGGGTTCCCCCCTCTCCCCGATCGTGGCGAATCTCTTCATGGAAGATTTTGAGGCCAAGGCTCTTGCCTCGGCTCATCTCCCTCCTAAGCTATGGAAGAGGTATGTTGATGACACTAATGTCATCTGGCCCCATGGCCATGAGGAGCTCGATCATTTCCTTGATCACCTCAACGGCCAGTCCTCGGCTATTAAGTTTACCATGGAACAAGAGGTCAATGGCAGCCTCCCTTTCCTGGATATTCTTATTTCTAGGAAGAAGGATGGCTCTCTCTCCCACGCGGTGTTCCGTAAGAAAATGCACACAGAGCAGTATCTTCACGCCGATTCCCATCATTTCCCAGCTCAGAAGATGGGAGTTCTTAACACTCTGGCCACGCGTGCCCTCAGGATTTCAGATGATGAGAACCTGGATAGAGAGAGATCCCACCTCCTTGAGGTCTTTGTGGAAAACGGATATAGTAGGCACCTAGGTCGGAAGGCTTTCCTTAAAGCCTCTAAAAATGCGTTGATTAAGAAAGAGCCGAAGGAGCACCATCTAGGTGTCCATCTTCCCTATATCCAAGGGACCACAGACAAAATTGTGCGGATCCTTAGAAATTTTGATATTCCCTCCACCTTCAGGCCCCTCAGAACCATCCGTAATTCCTTGCGGTCGGTGAAAGATCCTGTTAACCCCATGGACATGAAGGGGGTCTATCTGATTCCTTGCTCCTGCGGGACACCCTATATAGGTGAAACAGGGCGCTCCATCCAGCAGAGAATTTGCGAGCATGCTGCAGACCTGAGGCATGGAAGAATAAAATCCTCAGCTCTAGCAGAGCACGTAGACAAGACTAAGCATCATGTCTGCATCAAGGAAGCCAAAGTCATTGCTAGGGTGGACAGGTTCCATCACCGCAAGTTAAGGGAAGCTATTGAAATTGAGCGTAGACCCACCAATCTCAACAGAGATGATGGGTGGAAGGTCAGTAGAAGTTGGATCCCCGCCCTGTCGTCTTAGGGTTCCTTCCTTCCCTCTCTGTTCACCCAGGACGCTTTCTTCAGGGTCGGTCGGAGTATTCTTTTCGGGTATGCTGTTGTTATTGTATATTTGTTTTTAACTATTAATCGTATTTTGATTTGACTTTTTTATGAAGGTCCTTATCCTAGGTGGTATTATTTAGTTTCTTCATATAATCAAGATTATTAGGGTCTCTATATTATGATGTATTCTTATGTTTATGTTATGGTCAATTTATGTTTATTGGTGATTTCTTCATTTGTATTTGCAACTCCTTAAACTAGCAATAATAAGTAGGGCCCATATAGGTGATATGATTAAAATAATATTCTTATCTCAATATATAAAATAAATTATTTAATCCAACCTCTTATGAATAGTATTAATAGGTAGTAAGCTTAATAACTTTTATAAACAGAAAAATGATTTAATATTACATTAATATATAATTCTTGTATATATTTAGTTTTTAATTTAATAAATAAAAATACTTATTATTTTTGAAATTACTCCATTATTATTTTCGAATAGGAATATATAATTACATCTTTTAAGGAAATCACTCAATCTGATAATAAATTTATAAGAACCATTAGTAATATTTTATTAATAACCGAATGTTATTTAACCAAATAAATTACTATTTTCAATAAACTACTATTCATTATAACTAATTTTTTACTAATTTCTAGAAATAGAGTATTACATTATTTTTAATATTACTAAAACAACAATAATAATATAAGTTCCTCAAAAGAAATCATTTAAACTAATAATTAATTCACAATAACCATTAATATTAGTTTATTAATGTTATTTAATTAATAAATTGCATAAGATTCCATTCATAGTACCTAATTTTACTAATTTCGAGAAATAATAATAATATTAAATAGTTGGGCTGGGTCCTAGGGTCAAAATTAGCCGTTATATAGCCATTGGAGTCTCTGCATCAGTCTATTTAACCCGCTAGGCCAGGTCTGTTTCTTCAACTCGTCCTGACGATGAACCACACTAGTTGGTTCGAAACGCGTCGACAAAATTCTTTCTTATGTGATTTACGCCGAAGCTCTTCTTACAACCACCTCAACTTGTAGAGAAGGAAGAACCACCAGAGGAAGGTGAACCATTGCTGCTTAGAAGAACTTTGCTGAGATCAGAAAAGGAGATTGGAGAACCTGCGCAAAGAAAGAATTTGTTCAGGACTACATGGAAATCAAAGGGTAAGTGTTGTAAGGTGATAATTGATAGCGGGAGTACTGACAATCTTGTGTCTACAGAGATGGTGGAAAAACTTGGATTAACAAGGAAAGCGCATCCTGCACCTTACAAAGTATCCTGGCTTCAGAAGGGTCATCAAGTCATCGTGACAAAACAATGTAATGTGGAAATGCAGATTGGCACATACAGAGATGTGCTTTTATGTGACATAATGCCCATGGATGTATGTCACCTGTTATTAGGAAGACCATGGCAATTTGACCGAAAGGTGATTCATGATGGAAGAAGAAATACATATACCATAGAAAAGGATGGAGTTAAGCATACGTTGCTGCCAGTGAAGAATGATGTTGATAAAGAGCTACCTGAAAATAATATTATGCTGATCAGTGGCAAAGAATTTCTACAAGAGGTGGATAAAAGCGAAGAGATGCATTTCGCTATCGTGGGAAGGCCAAATGTAATTTTAACCTCCACAAATTTAAATGATTTTCCTGAAGAAATTCAATCTGTGTTAAATAGTTACATGGATATCATTGCGGATGAATTGCTGAATGAATTACCACTGGTTAGAAGTATAAGTCACCATATCGACTTAATACCAGGAGCAAGTCTACCTAATAAAGTTGCATATAGATTAACTCCTCAGGAAAACGCAGAAGTTGCAAGACAGGTTCAAGCGCTGATGGACAAGGGACTAATTCGAGAAAGTCTGAGTCCGTGCACTGTGCCAACGGTGCTTAGTCCGAAAAAAGGAGGAGAATGGCGCATGTGCACCGATTCCAGAGCTATCTACAAGATAACAATCAAGTATAGATTTCCTTTGCCCAGGATGGATGATTTAATGGATTGTTTAAGTGGATCCAGGTACTTTACTAAGATAGATCTGAAAATCAGGTATCATCAGATCAGAATTTGGGAAGGCGATGAGTGGAAAACAGCTTTCAAAACCAACAATGGACTGTATGAGTGGTTAGTTATGCCTTTTGGGCTCACTAATGCGCCTAGCACATTCATGAGACTAATGAATGAGGTTCTGAAAGAATATACAGGTAAATTTGTTGTTGTTTACCTTGATGACATTCTAGTTTTCAGCAAAAGTAAAGAGGAACATTTGGAACACTTGAAGTTAGTTTTGAAAACCCTACAAAAAGAGAAACTACTAATCAATCTGAAGAAATGTAGTTTCATCAAAGAGGAGTTGGTATATTTGGGATTTGTGATTTCCAGAGACGGTTTGAAAATGGATCCGGAGAAGGTACAAGCAATCATAAACTGGCCTACTCCCAGGAGTGTATTCGAGGTAAGAAGTTTCCATGGACTTGCTAGTTTCTATCGAAAATTTATAAAGGGATTTAGTCAAGTTTGTGCACCAATCCTTGAGACAATCAAGGAGTCCAATCAACCATTTCGATGGAAAGAAGCAGCTGATAGGAATTTTAATTTGCTGAAAAAGAAGATAACAGAAAAGCCTATTCTAGCATTACCAAATTTCGAGAAAGTCTTTCAAGTGGAAACCGATGCAAGTGGAGAAGTAGTTGGTGCGGTGTTAAGCCAAGAGCAAAGGCCGATAGCATATTTCAGCGAGAAGTTAAATGATGCAAAGAAAAATACTCTTCCTATGACAAAGAATTTTATGCTATTGTGCAGGCATTGAAAAAGTGGAGGCATTATTGGTTGCCAAAGGAGTTCATATTATATTCAGACAACCACGCTTTGCAGTTTATTAATAATCAGCCAAAGCTAAATCAGAAGCACGCTAAGTGGGTGGAATTTCTGCAAAGTTTCACTTTTGTAATAAAGCATAAAAGTGGTAAGTCTAATAAAGTGGCGTATGCATTAAGCAGGGTAAGTTTTCTTTTGCAATAATTTAAAGTGGGTGTTGTAGGTTTTGATGAAATGATAGAAATGTACAAGGATGATGAGGATTTTAAAGATGTCTACACAGCAGTGCAGAATCCGGTGAACCATAAAAGAAGTCAATGGATGGACTACCTTATCCAAGGAGGCTTGTTATTTAAAAGCAGCAAATTATGTGTTCCTAAATGTTCAATGAGAGAAAACATCATTAAAGAGAAGCACAGTGGAGGATTGTCTGGCCATTTTGGACAAGACAAAACTTTCGCTCATGTGAATGCTTTTTATTATTGGCCTAAAATGAAAACTGATATTAAAAAGTTTGTTGAGAAATGAAGGGTATGTCAGTATGCCAAAGGAAGGAGTCAGAATACAGGTCTGTATCAGCCATTACCCATGCCAGATCGACCATGGGATGCGGTGAGTATGGATTTTGTTCTGGGTTTACCAAGAACTCAGAGAGGAAATGATTCCATTTATGTTGTTGTAGACAGATTTTTTAAAATGGCCCATTTTATTGCTTGTAAGAAGACTAATGATGCCACACACATAGCCAATTTATTCTTTTCTGAGATTGTAAGATTACATGGTCTAACTGTGAGCATTGTATCAGATCGAGATACTAAATTTGTAGGGCATTTCTGGAGGACACTTTGGAAGAACTGAAGTTGTGAACAGAAGCTTGGGAAATATACTAAGAAGTCTGGTACATCAAAATCCCAAACAGTGAGATTTGGCATTAGCTCAAGATGAATTTGCTTACAATGACACACCAAATCGAAGCACATGAATGAGTCCATTCCAGATCATCTTTGGAATGCACCCGAGAGGAGTATACGAGCTAAGGGACTTGGGGAAACAAGAAACTAGAAGTGCAAGTGCTAAAGATTTTGTTGAACAAATGCATAAGCTACAGGATGAGGTTAAAGGTAAACTACAGGAAAGAAGCAAGAGATACAAGCAGAGAGCAGATTTGAGAAGGAGAGAAAAAGAGTTTCAGATAGGAGATTTGGTCATGGCATATTTGAGGAAAGAGAGATTTCCTACAAAAACTTATAATAAGCTAAAACTGAAAAAGATAGGACCCTATAAAATTAAAAGGAAATTTTCAGCTAATGCATACGAAATTGAGTTACCAGAAGGGATGGGAATATCCCCCATTTTTAATATTGCAGACTTGTATCCATTCAAGGAGACAGAAACAGAGTTGCAGACTGAAGCTACAAGTGATGAAGTTCAAACTGTGGATTGGGAAGAACAGGTACCAAAAACATCCAAGAAAGAAGTTGAAGCTATTTTAGATCAAATGATATCCAAGAAAACTCGAGGACAGACGTATTTTCAGTATCTTGTCAAGTGGAAAGAGAAGCCAATGGAAGATTCCAGTTGGTTGACAGCAATAGAATTACAGAAATACGGCATAAATCCTAAAAGTTTAAAGAACCAATATTTTCTTCTCCGGGAGTCTAATGCAGGAGCATCGGAACTAGCCAACAATGTGGAAAATTGTCCACATGTTGTGGCCTGATGGGATGAAATTCATTGTTGTGTGTTAAAATCCAGTTTATTAAGGAGGTCGATTTTACAAATAATTAGTTAATTATTGTAATGAGTGTGTCTATGATTTGTTATAACAGGTGTGGGTGAGCGTTAATGGATAGGAGTTTTATTTTCTATAATTTTTAAAATCAGAAGAATTATGTATCGATTAGTTAGTAGATTAAAAATGAAATTGTTGTAATAAAGAGGAGAAGAGATCTTCCTCAAAAAGGGGGGGTCTTTCTTTCTCCGTGCGATCTGGAATTTTTGTTGGACAATAATCATTTTGAATGCAGTCAAACAACATTGCAAGTTGTGAGCATTTCCTTCTAATTGGATTCCATTCAGCTTCGCGATTCAAAATAGTGATTTCTATTTTTTCTCTGTTGAGCCAATTCCATGCAAGATCCTCGCATCTCATTATATGCGTAATTGTACTCGGTGTAGCCACTTCTTGTGAAAATTGCAAACTTTATATGAAGACACGTTCATGGTTTTGTCGTTGAAAGGCCAGTGATATGGCTGTGTGATCTTCTTCCCTCAGCGTTGTACTGAGAATAGATTATGAAAATATTACGAGGATTAGTCGTATCATTCCAAAGCACGATGTTGGCTACAATCTCTCCAGAATTTAGGCTCATCCAGGTTCCTGCACCAAATTTTGTTTCAACTCTGCCATGGGGAATCATATCTTGAATTGAATCGGCGAGGAAGTCTGGATTTGCGTTGTGTCAACCGGCAACAATCAAGGGGAAGATAAATCGTGTTAATTGTAACGGTTCGATGTAATTGACATCGGAGCGGAAGTAATGGCGTGTTCCATCCGATCGCAATAAAACCAAAAGTTAGATTGAATTTCGTTTTAAATGGAGGAAGTTCCAAATTTATGGCATCGGCGATGCAACTGCTATAGGTGATACGTGACATGTCACTGCAAAAAAAGGAGCGCGGATTGCTCAGCCTTTGTAAAAAATACAAATACGCAGATCTCTTATGTGTGAAAAACTTTTCCCCAGTGGGCGTGGATGTATAGAAAAGAAAGGCGTGTTAGCGCAGACAAAGAAAAGGGGAACTGAATTGTTGTTTGTGAATTTGCTGTATATGATCACCGTATGTACGTGCACCTATTTTTCTCATTAAAATGATGGTTTGTCATTGTGTATGATTTTAAAAAGAACTGTAACGTTGCGCTTATATGCATAAACCGAGTTTAGTTCCGTTCCTGTGGTTTTTTTTTAGTTTGACACCAGATTGCTCTTTCGGTATTTTGATATTTTAGAAGAAGCACAATTTAATTGTAGACTATCTTGTCAGTTACTTGTTGCCGAAATAGAGAAGAGTGTGATCGGAGTTGAGGGTCATCATGTAAGAATTTGAATGCCAAAATTGCTGAAGGGTTTTTAAAAAATAAATGTTGCCAAGGTTATCATGTTTTCCTATTTCCTTTGTTTCCCATCCCCTATATTCACCAATATTTTCCCCAATAATTCCTCATAAAACCCTACACTATCCTCCCTCAAATCCTAATCCCTCCCTTCTATTACAAACATATAATCCCTACCTCATCCCAAAACCCTAAAACTTCAAGATTTCCATGCCCCTTCCCTTCCCTAAATTCCTTGTTTTATTTCTATTTTCCCCATTTCCCTAATGTTTTCCCTTTCCTAACAATTCCCTTGTATATTTGTGTCCCCTTGGTCACAGCATTTTGAGAAAAAGAAAAAGTCTACAGTCAATTTTGTACACAGTTGTATATTAGCATATATATATTCCAGCTATCTTGTTTCTAAAGAACATGTCAGAGACCGAGTCATTATATGAGCAGGAGTATGATAGTGATTCTACACCAGAGGTAAATGTGCCAAATGTGCCACGGAGGTATCACAAAGGTGGCAAAAGTGGACAGCATGTTAGGGAGGAGCCTACTTCTTTGGCTCAATGGCAAGCTTTCCCACTTGTAATGGATTGTTTTCGGTGCCAATCATGCTACCAATATTGTGAAATGATCTCACAAACTCAGCATCATCGGGAACTAGTCCGTCTATTTGTCCTTAATCTACAGGATGGTCATGTAAACCTTGCCGGAGTGGATTTTACCTTGTCACCCAACACTATTGCTCAGGCCACCGGAGTACCAAATGTAGGGGAGGAATGGAGTAAACGCCAGATGCTAGACAGATATTACTATGAGTCATATATCAAGCCCGGATATATCAGACACTTGAGCGCAGCTTTTCCTTTCAGATTCCTGAAAGATGAGTTTGCACCGTTGATGAAACTCATCATTCGGTATTTCAGCTGTGAGGGCAGATTCTCACGTCTCTATGCGTACCATGTCCGTCTGTTGATGCATTTCACAAGGGTACGTATGATGAACATTCGTGTTTCATTTGTCGAAACATAGAGAGGACGGTGCCTTTAGTACAGAGGAAGAGCCCGGCACATCAGCATAGGAGCATATATCACTATGCATTGATCAAAATCATAGTGATGCATCAGTTGGCACAGCAGGGTATTACTTGGGAGGATTTCATCTCCCGTGATTACTTTTCCGTGATACAACCTCCTCCAGAGATAGTTCATGATGAGGGAGGGCCTTCACAACAGTTTGACATTCCTGAGACCAAGCATGTCGATGCTCCAATATATGTGACATATCAGAGAGGCCACAGGGCCTTATTTGCATCTGCACGACGAGTACTATCTCCACCCGGGGTAGAAGGGGTCTCCTTGACATCATCAGCACAGCGAGTATTATCTCCACATCATGTGGAAGGGGTCTCACCTCCGTCTTCAGCACAGGTACAGATTCAGGATAGGGGCAAGAGACCCATGTTTGATGAGGGTCCTTCAGGAGGTCAGGATATGGGTATCATTGATGTTGATGCTAGCTCGCCTAACTCGGAGCTCAAGGAGATCATCCAAGAGCAAAGGGCCGAGAACGAGTCGTTGCAAAAGAAATTACAGATGGATAAATGGGTGATCAACTACTTGGAGCAGTGCAACAAACAGTTGGAAGATGAGCATGAAATTTATGAGCTGCGGAATATCTGGGAAGACCAGGAATTGGCCTGAAGGAGACCCGATGATTTGACACCTGTTGATCGAGAATCAATGCTCATCCGGGTAAACACTCATTTGGAGAAGTTTTTGACGAAGGCAAACAGGGACAAAGACATGCTTCGTCACATGAAAACTCACTATTGGGCTCGCATGCATGTTTGCAAAGCGAAAATGAAGATCCTCAAGGGGTGTTTGAGCAAAGCACTAAAACAAAGGAAAAGGCCCAATCCACTTCGAGTTTTGGCTGAGGCTTCGTTAGTTGAGCATGATACATGATGGAGGATCTTGACTCTGAATTTGTTTCAAAATTTTTGGCTTGCAAAACAGGTTTTTTGGCTCTACGCGTAGCGTGCAGCGCGCGACCCATAAGATGGGGAGGTCCAAATCACAAATGGCTTATATTTTTGGATTTATCATGATTAAATACACATGATCAGCCATTTCCAAGGCATTTCATCAAGTTCTGGATGACCAAAAGGCTCAAAAACATCATGAAAATCACCTTTCTGTCACTTTTTGCACCAGCAGGAAGTACTTCTGGGAGAATGCACTTTTGGAGGGTCAAAAGGACACCAAATTGGAAAATTCCACTTGGGTTAGAAATTAGACATCCAGGGCTTTCCAACAAGCCAACCTAAGCTCAATTTGGATACCGGGAAGTGCACCAAAAGCAGGTGGAAAGGCGCACAGGGTTTTTTGGCACAGTTTTCATTCTCAGCTCAGCAAATGAAGCCAGTTTGACCAGTTTTGACTTGTGATGGGATTTTTCACCCTTCTTGATGTAATTAATGGAAATTTATGTTGATTTGACACTTATTTACCTATTCTAAATGATTCATTCATAAAATAGCAAAAATTTATTGAATGAATTGGTTTCCTAGCTTATAGAGGCAAGTTGTTTTGACTGCCTAGATTGTAGTGCTTTGTTTAGAATTGGTTGAAACAGCTCCTAGGATGATGAGCTTGACCCCTAGAGGCAAGGGAATGTGTTGGCTTGCCTATATTATGTATTTTATTAGTCATTTTCAGGGTTGGACTCTTGGGAATAGCTTGACACTCTATTGTACATATCTTATCTGCATTTTTGGCAAAGGAAAGACCAGGGTTTTACAGCACTATTTGGGATTCATGTGGCTTTATGTGTAGATGGTGTGTTTATTTTAGTACTTGTAAGTTGTGTATGTGTATGACTTTCCTTATTTAATCTTCTGCAATTGAACAAATGAAGTGTTAAGGTAGAATCCATAATTTTCTATGCTCTGCCTTTAAATTTGTTTAATTTTCTATGTTTTCTTCAGTTTAAGGAGAATCCTTGAGACTTCTTTTCTCTCCTTAGCTCCTCACCAGTCAGATCTATTCATTCAATCACTTTAAAGGCATCAAAACAATCGCCTATCTTGCCCCAAGTAGGCCTCTGCAAAAGCTCTGCCTCATCCCCGCACCCAAAATTGCCTTTCCCTTGAATTCAACAAAACCCTAAAAAACTCAATTCCAAAGTCCTTGTACTTCATACCTAGCCTAAAATTAGTCATCAATTTAGTCATCTCGACCTCGTTGATTATCTTTTTCTGAGATTGACCTGGAGAGAGCCCTCTCCTGTCCTCGTAGGGCTAGCTACGAGGCTGAGCGTGGTTTGATGTAGCCTTGAGTCTTACCTTATTTCAGCCTAAGGTAGATTTGAGCGTGTTAACACCCAGGTTGTCCTCTTTGACTCCTAAGAGGATACGGCCGGGGTAACCACTAACCAATCTTTGGGCTACAGCTCCTATCCTAGCTGTAGTCAGAGAGGGCTCTCTCTATTGGGTTTGTCACTGCTTTCAGTGAGGATTTTAGGCTAGTTATGAGATGAGTTTTTGGTTGTTTTTGTGTGTTTGGTTGGGAGGATGCTTCTGATTTATTTAAAGTCTACCTATAGGTGAGGTTAATCCATTGGGCAATGGGGTCTGGGACAGTTTTCTCTTGAGATCTTGATCTTGGTGAGGGGAAAAGCTATAGGGCCTGTGTGCATGCCATGAAACAAACTGTAAATAATGATAGTGAGGTGAAAACAATCAGCAAAGAGCAATTAAGATTTCTTTACTTAAATTGTATATCGTGAAAGAGGTCTGTTATCTAGGAGCAATTGCTTGAATTCCTAAAACAACAGTGAACTGTGATGACATAGTATTAAAGGTAGCAGCGAAGAATTACTCTTTAAATACTATATCAGAAGAAAACATACAAGGTAGTTTAGATTGAGTTCAGGGTAGCCAACGACTAAATCCTGAGACTATTCTTTCTCTTTACTACCTAGATTTTCAAGTGTACAGAAAGACATGGAAAACATATGAAATAACAATGAACACAAGTGAAATAAAGAGCCATGAGGAAAACTTATTGAGCCATGAAATACACAGGAATCCTGCAACTTTGAGCCACACACCATCAAGAGATCAAGAGACAAACATCTTTGAAGAAATCCCACTGTCTTTTGTATTAAGTATCTGAGAGTTTACAATATCAAAATAACAGAGAAGATATCGAGAGATTTCTTACATCCGGAGTCCAACCCCTCTAAACAAACGCGAGGGGGAATATATAGAGGTTTACATACAAAAATATCTCAGGAATGGAGTCATCTGAGAGGAAAATATCTCTTACATTTGTACAGGAGAGTAGATGAGAAGTAATTGAAAACATAAATGCCTTCTTTAAAGCCTTTAACTTCTGTCAGGACGAATTTTTGACCTTTGGGCACTACGGAGTTAATTGCGCGGCTTTATCATAAATATGAACTGAAGTGCTCTGTCACTTTGACCTTTTGTATCTTCTTGGCCCTGCCACCTGTACCTGCTGATGTTGCTGTTGATGCCGAGTACCTGTGCTGAGTTGGCTCAGCGTCTTGATGCTTGCTGTCATATCTTTGTCCACCTGTAGATGCAACATGGACTGTGTTGCTGCAAAAAGATTTAATTCCTCAACTTTGGTTCAAAAGTAGTTTTATTAAGTCCTGCCATATGTCTTGAGAGGGAAGCTGATGCCTCAAAATTGACCCTATGGTCTCATCAGCCTCTGTGTACTTATAGAAATGGGGGGGCTCATCAAATAGATGTGCTATTTCATTTTTAATAAAAAATAAATTATCTAACTTCTCAAAAAGAGCCTGTCCTGTTAGTGGGCCTGCTGAAGATGACCCAGATGTATCAGCAATTTGAATTGCTGCAAAAGTGCTCACCCTCTTGATGTATTTCTCATGAGAGAGAAGCTTCCCTAATTCTTCCAAGCTGGGAAGCCCTTTGTCCTGCAGGGCTGTGAACCTATTCTGGAACTTAGTTATATCTGCCTGTATATCATGGATCTTCCTGTCCAGTGTTTGAATTAGGTTCCTCATTGTTGTGGTTCTTTTGATTAGGGAAATGGTTTCAGTTCTATTAGCAATTCCCATTTTTATCACCTGAGAACTAGTTATGTAGTTTAGGACTTCAATCATCCTGGGGGCAAGGTCTGCCATGTTGCCAAGGGCGTTTCTTGCTCTGTATAGTTCTTTCTTTGCCCTGCCAATGAGTCCTATTTGCTCATATATAGCATCAATGTAATCCCATTGGTTAGTAATTGATTCTCCAATGGCAGTCCAAATCACTTGCTTGATCTCTGTTGTCACTTTCTCAAAATTGAGCTGCTTTTCCAGCTCTGCAATTTTCTTTCTTAGGGCTTTTACTTCCCTCTCCCTCTCAGCCACATTTTGCTTAGATTTATCATATTTCTCTTCTATCTTTGCTAAGCTTTCCTTGGCCTTGTTTAGCTCTGTCATTTGAGCCTCTAGCACCTGAAGTTCTTGCCTTAATTTCTGCATATCCAGGCTCTCGGCCTGCTCTGTTGGTGGTGCTGTAGTAGCTGGTTCTGTTGTGGCTGGCTCTGTTGTGGCTGGAGCTATCTTTGATTCCTTTTTCTTTGGAGGGATGTCCTCTTTAGTGGTCTCCTCGAGATCTATCGTCTCTGTGGGTGGTTTGGAAGACTACCCTTGTTCTCCCCTCTGTATAGTTGCTTCTAGGGTAGTCTCTGTATCCTGTAGCTTTTGTTGGGTGTCAATTAGCTCCTTGTACAAGGTCATTAGCAGTGCAGTGACATCCCTTTCTCGTCTTTGTTGGGCAACTTCATCTATTTGGGGATGTAGAGTTGGTGGGATCTTCATTTTCTTCTTGATTGCAGCTACATCCGCATCCCTTAGTTTAAGGACCTCCTGTATGGCCTTAACATCATTGGGATCATGCCCAAACTCTATGATAATTTCTTCAAGTGCCTTGATTCTGTTGTCCTTGGCTTGAGAGGATGCCCTTTCCAACTCAAGCTGAGTTGCAGTGTTATTCAAACTGTTTTGCAGCCTATAATTTACCAAGGTCTTGTCTGCCAGGGTGGCATAGACCATCTCACCCGTTTGCTTGTGGAGCTCGATCTGGTCCATGGGGTGGATGTCTTTTGCAAGGACTTCTAATTTTGTCCTTATATAGTCAGCAGCTGTTTGAGGTTGCTGCACTGTAGGGGCAAAATGGCTCACTGTCAACTTGCCTCCTTGCACATCAAAGGCAGCCATTAGCCTTTGCTAGTTTGTAGGGGCCATGTTCAACAAATGATTGTAGAGCTTGATTTTGAGTGGCTCACTCCTCCTCTTAGCATCCATGAACTAGTCCTTTATGCTTTCAGCTGCACTCTTTCCATGTCCTGAGGAGCTGACCTCCCTGAGTGCTGCCCTATCTTGCTCTTGCTGTAATGAGCTGGCAGAGGTCTCAAGGCTCTGCATTTCTTCTTCTGAAAATGGATTGAGCCTCTGCCTTTTTTCTGGACCTTCTGTGAGAGGGGTATCCCTCTCCCTTTTCCTGCTGATGTCCTCCCTCTGAGGGGTTTGGAGGACTGAAGAGTCCATCCTAGAATCCTGTCTAGGAGGCGCCATGCTGGTCATCTTATCTTGGGTGGCTGCCTGGTGTTCTCCTTTTTGTGCTTCCTGATCCTGCTGATCAGTTTCTTGCTGGCCTTGTTGCTGTTGATATTGCTGGCCCTGTTGGCCCTCTTGCTGTTGCTCCTGCTGGCCCTCTGTCTCTTCCATTACCTTGCCCTTACCTTTGTCCTGCCACTGATTTGAAGTTTGTGCTGCCCCTTCTTGTGTTGCAGATGAAGAAGCCGGTGCTGTTGTGTGAGAACTTGGTAAGGTAGGCACCTGAGAAGGACATTCCAAGTCAGCCATTTTTAATAAATGTCTCCTAGCCCTGTCATTTAGCTCTTCTTGGGTCAGAGGCTCTACCAAGGTATTTTTATTCCATTTTGGCTGGTTTGCATGTCTTGTTATGAGGAGCATGCTATTATGCTCATAACTGGAGAGTTTGTATTTCAGTGTCCTCTTGGATATAAAGCCATTGGGGTCATATGGTTTCCAAAGGAAGCTTTGTGTTAGGCCCAGGCTTTCCAACATTCTCTCTGCCTCCTTCCATCCTTCTCTTTTGTTTAAAACCAAATGCCCGAGAGTGTTTTTAACTTTGAGTTGTGCCTTCTTGCCCTTACCTGCAAAATGGATCAGATCGGCATGGGCGAATTGTCTGAAATACTCCAGGGCAAAGAGCCTCATAGGCACAAACTTGGGTAGTCTGAAAGGACGTAGCTCACACCCATATATCCTAATCACAGTGTGATGCTGGTAAAAATACCAGTCCCCTATGCTGTAAGCAGTGGATAGTTGCAGTATCCTCTTCATTTCATC
>APFE031495244.1:0-48657 GCA_000404065.3 Pinus taeda
CATCTGAGAAATAAAAATTTAGGAAGAGAAACACCAGCTCATGGACCCATGTTTCTCCCAAATGTCCCAAACAATGTCGTTTAGGGCCTAAAAAATGCTTCGGAAGTTCACGACCCGAAAAACTGCTAAAAATAGTAAATTGTGCTACAATTACAGAAGCTGAAAAACTTAAAGAGATAGTTGTGGGGGTCCACGTGGGATAGGTGGGTGCCCACCAACATCCACCTAGATCAATACATCTATATTAATAAAATATTTTCTAGTAAATCGGTGTGTCTATTTTAAAATAAGGCTTCTATAATTTTTATGCCATTGAAATTTAATAAAACTGTAGATTTTTGGAAATCTCCACCAATAGGGGCATGAGATTAAATTATCACAATTATCATGGACATTAAACAATTTTTCCTTGGTACTTTATTTCAATAATAACAAATATATTTTAACTAACAAAATGTCTCTCCCACATTTACAATTTTAAATTTTAACTTAGGTTTTGGTTATGCAATTCATTTTCCATTATTTGTTTCCCATGTGAAATATAAAGGCAAGGTTCTGAGCCCCTTGGTGGCCTTCTCTAGAATGGAAATCTTGAGGTTACACAATGTATTTTTTTCTTAGGACCTTCAGAGTCTCTAGGACTACCACGCTTAAATTTTCTCAATCTATAGTTCGAAGGGAGTAACTAGTTTTTGAATTTTTAACCTGGGTAACCAGATAGCCATTATAAATAGTTCAACGCATCCTAATTATACCTTAAAATTTCGTTTTGTACTAGGATTAGCATATCTAAGTTGTGATTGCATTGGACATGACCGATGTCCCATGGAAACCTCATCAAACCCTTGGAGACGACAATTTAGTATAGATTTATTTATGTGTATCTTCTGAAGAATGATGACTGAAGATTTTTTCCTTTATGAAATATTTGAATGTAAAAACATTCCTATGCAATATATGTATGCACAGAAATCAAATTCCTCTACTCCCATCCTACAGGTCTATAGGTTTAATTAGATACTTATTTATCTACATTTATACCTATTGTTATTAGAAAATATAGAGTTGACACAATGGAACATATTCTTAATTCAAGTCTAATCCTGCATACTCACTCATCACACATAGATTACAATATGTCGCATTAAGATGGGATCACAAGACTCTATGGGCATAACAACATGGAAGGTAGAGTCTATGACTCATATACAACTCACTTATGCTAGAAATCGATGACTTCTAGAACATCTCATAACTCACATACATCTAAGAAGACAACTCAACAAACCTATCACATTACTAGACGCTTCCATTTCTACATTATTCTAATACCCCCCCTTAATGGAGAAATGGATTTTGAACAATGCATAACAATGCCTGCTGGTCTGAGTCTCAGCTAGGCTTACAAATATGACTTCATTTTAACTTTCTTTGCATCAACATATAGATGAAATTTCTTCTTGGACTTGCTGCTCCAAACTCTGACACTTTCAACGTATTTAATCTTCTTCTTACTCCAGATCATGAAGTATGGATATTGCTTCTTATTCTAACTAGGATGATAATAATCCATGTCAACTCCTTTCTCAACAAGTTCATTTTCATCATCACTAGTTTCCTGTTGACTTGGTTGTTGCCTCATCAATCCATAATAATGTTTTATTTCCTCTGGGCTCCAATATATTAAAATACCAGGAACTTCTTCAAAAGTGTCCTCCACTGGTTCTAGTTCCATATCATATGAATCATTCATTGATTTACCATAGTGCTCATGTTCAAGAACCTTCACTATTCCCTCTGCTTCTTTGAGACCTGCATCAATTTGTTGAAAAGGTTTCTCAACCCATTCTTCAATAAAATTTATCTTGGCATCATATTCAATTTTCGCATCTGTAGATTTTCTTGTCCCTTTAATTGAAACTACAATTTCCTCTTCATATTCTTCCACTTTATCAACAACAAACAATAGTTTATCAATCAATACTTTTCAAATATAACCTGCAATTCATTTTCATAAAACAAACATCCACCATAAAATTTTGCAATTTCCTCTTTAACATTAGCAAACATTATTGTTGAATTCACCGCCTTTACTTCAAAGAGACTATTCACTTTCTTCAACTCATCTGCTACTGCTAAGTCCTCCAAAACTTTTCTCTTATCAATCTCAGAATTTTTCAATAGATCTGCTACTAAAGCTCTTTCTTGATCTTTGTAAGCTTTCTCACCCCATTTCATATTGTACTTCATTTCCAGAATATCCCAAAATATTTTTGCATTATCTATTTCACCATATTCATGCAAAATACTAGACAAGGTAATACCATCCAGTACTAATATAATAAGAAACAATGCTACTCCATCTCTACTCTTACCTTGAGAATTTATAGAAATTTATTGAAAAAATTCCCATAAATTTAATGAATCAAGTAGACCCTCCATTTTAGTTGTCTAGAGCTCAAAATTTTTACCTGAGAAAGATTAAAAGACTTGCATTATTCATTCAGTAACCAGTCAACCTCTTGTCCAACCTCTTTGTTGTTGCAAATGAATGGGCCCATTTGGTTTTTCACTTTGAACTGGGTTTTCCTCCTATAAGCTAGGAAGCAGACCTCATCAAAGTTGATGATTTGGTGTTCAAGAGAAAATATCTGCATAGTGAGGTATTTTGGAAATCTATAGGGGGCTAGCTCACAATGATAAATTTTGATCTCAGTGTGGTTTTGGTACAGGTACCAATCTCCCACCTTGTTTTTCTTTGCCAATTGTAGTACTATCTTGATTTCTAGGTTGATTCTAGACTGAATCTTAGAAGTCAGCATGTTCATGGCAGGGTATACAAAGGAATCTATGAAGTCTTTGTAGATGAATGCTGTGGAAAACTTGAGGACCGAGGGTGTCTAGTAGATGACTGGCCTCTCCTTTCCCTTGGTGTCCAATTTCTGGATCCTCACAGGGAACTTATCTATTTGATAATACAAGAACATATAAAACAACACTGAAGAGTATTTGGAAACTCTTTCAGTGGGGAGTCTGGTGAATTTTCCATGCATTCTATTTGCAATGAACTGAGCATAATCATACATAATAATAGGAGGCTTCCCTGGAGTGAAAATGGGAAGGAAATCCGTGATGACCTCATCCACATGCTCATCTGATGTGTATCATAGGATGCATGAGAGCATGGTGATTATGCGCCTACCAATCTTTGAAAAAATGGCGACAGTGTAGGGAGGAGTGCTTGTAGGAGCATGGTGTTCCTCAATGATGAAATTCTAGAAAATTTTCTTGATTTTGACTGGGTCTAAGTGTGATGTATAGGTCCAACAATTTTCCAATGGATAGAGGGGTTATATTGGGGCTAGATTGAATTTCAAGCATCTAGGGTATTGACTTAGGTGTAATGGTGAACAATAACTCATGGTTTGGGGAAAAAATAGCCCTTTGGTTAGGGATATAACAAGCATGACAAAAATGTACAATGTCTGGGAATGGGTGAGCTTCTGGGAATATATACTTGGGCAAATTGGATTCCCAAAGGTTGATGTCATCAACATGGTTTAGGAACATATCCTTACTCCAGTAGTGGATTTTCAGAAGGTGGTCTGGAGTAGTAGTGTCTTCAATTTGAAAATCCCTGTCTACTAGGCCCAAATGGTAAATGTCCAGGTGAGGGATTGACATAGGTCTAATATCTAGAGAGGTCTAGGTAGCCATATTTAAGATAAATGTGGGAATCAGGCTTAGACAGGCTAAAGCCATGAGGTTTTGAAAACTCAAGTGCAGTGATTGGGTAATGGTAGTTTACACGATAGGGATTTGGGTATTTAGTGGGAAATACTCTCAATTCAAAGGAAATTAATTAAATTCAATTAATTTAATATTCTAATTAACTGTACATTCTTGAATTTGAGAGGGATGTTTCTGGTTTGTTATCAAAATACCTGGAATTTAAGGTTCATACTGCAAACTGGTCTAGTAATGTGGCTTCAGGTATGCTATGGATGGTTGAATTGGGTGTTCGGGGCATATGTTGGAAATAATACTAAGAGGGGTGGGCGGGGGGTGAATCAGTATTATCAAATCAGATACTTTTCATTTTTCATACTCAGATCTATATACGCGGCTTCAGTTCAGTATATCCGCGTATATACACGACTGTGTTAAATGCAACCAGTGTACATGCAGTAATCTTATGATTCAGTTAGCTTATCTTCAGTAAATGCATCAGAACATTATTAACCACATTAACAGTAAACAGGTGTAGTAAAATAGTACATATCATCACACATAAGAAGCACACATGAACACCATGATATAAGGTGGAAACCCAATGTGGGTGAAAACCACCTGCTGCAATTCGTCTCTTTCTTCCTTTAATAAGAAACTTCTTTTTACAATTGTACTGGTGCAGTCCTTTACCAGTACGCAGGCTGCAACTTGCAGAGAGATACAACCCTCTCTCACTTTCCAGACTCTCCTAGAAGGGAGCTACAACCCCCTTAGCTCTTGCACTAGCCAAGATACTAGTACATAGGTGCTGGCCTACAGAAGGCTACAACCTTCTCTTTCTTCCAGGGACCACGTTTCATAATTTTTTAGACTGGATCCATGAGTACAAAACAATCACTGCTGCAATATAGTCATCAACTTATACTTGCATCATAAATATATAAATCACCCAATACTGAATCACTGAAACCCTGTCATCAAAACACAGAACACAAACCAGAGCCCAGAACCCTGCAACAACCACTAGAATCAACAGCAACCTGAAACACCAAATCTCATAATGCATATGCTACTTGACTATATCAAAACCGCATGTATACGCGCTTTCACTAGAGACAACATGCATACAGATCTAAAGATAATTACTTATACCTTCGCTGTCATATCCAACCCGAGACAAGCAGCACAAATCGATAATTAACAATACTAGATCTTCCCACTTCGTCAGACATCCATTCCTTGCTATCTCCTTTTGCCTAATGATCTTCTCCTTATATAGGTTAGGATTTTCTCAATACCATGGTCCAAAACTATGTAGAAACAATACCTTGGACCCAATACCTGGGGTCGTCATTTCGAACCAAATACCATGGACCAATACCAAAATACCATGGACGAAATACCACGGACCAAAACCATGTACACGCTTTTCCTTCTGTGAACCTGCGTGTATACGTATACGCGCCTTTTGCTCAGATAACCAGCGTATATACGCGTTATCATCAAGTCTAACTCGTGTATATCTTTCTTTTGATCTACTGCACTAGATCTGCCATCTGATTAAGTTGCCATCACCTATATCATACCTCTGAGTGAGTTGCCATCAAGGACAACACTTCTATCATAATGCCAATAGCGTACTTTGAAGGTACTCAGTGGTTGAATTTAGTTGCAGAAATGAGGGTTTCTGTAGGGAGGCTTGGAAGCTTTCACAGATCAAATTAAGCAAAAAGGGTAAAAATGGGGGTCTGCTGCTTTTAACCGGCAGTGGTTAGAAATTGACGCTGAAAAACATAATGAATAGTGATGGATTTTGCTTACGCGAGGAAGCGGTCTAGGGGTCCATTGCACTGCTTTTGCCCATTAAGTGATATTTACCCAAGAGCATGTGAGTTCACATAGTGCTACCACCTAGCCAAAAGGGGCCCAGGCAATACCGCTCATGTCGCTCACTCTCGGGCATGTAAAGTTCAGGAGGTGAATGGATGCGATATGGATGCACGTCATCAGACCTAGGGGTGCCAAATCAGATGATTGTTGCACTATCAAGTTGCACGACAAGAAGTCAAGGTGGAAATTAGTGGGGCCCAACGGTTAATTATAATTTATTTGTAATTAATTTATGAGTAATAATGAGATTATGAATATAATGACTGGGGTTTATGTAGCAGGGTTAGTTTACCACACCAGGGTGGCAGGTTAAAGAAGTTTTGTCAGGAAAGTGATATTTGTGGAGTTAATTAGTAATGCGGGGGGGGTAGATAAAACTTAGGATAAACGGTTTTTTAGGGTTTTTGGGGTTTTTAGGGAAATTAATAAAGGGAAAAGTGATGCTTTTAAATGGGAAAAGGGGCTTCACGCTGGGGAAAAATGGTTTTTGGGTAGGGGAATGAATTTCTAGGGTAATTTGCTAGGCAATGTGTGGAACTAAGGGGTAAGGGTGAAAGTGAAGGGAAAATGTGTCTTCATAAGCAATGAAAGGGTAAAAGGTGAAATTAGTAAATATTTAGTGGGGAGTGAAATGAAATTAAGGGGATGTTAACCAAATCAAGTTATAAGCATCCTTTTACTTTCATAACTACTTTTGCACACTGAAACACATGATTAAACATGATAGATGTTCTTATGCTTCAATCGACTTTGCACTGTCTGTAACCTTTCTTCTACTTACCCTTTTACTTACCCTAACAATTTTTCTTCACTTTGTTAGATGCATTTAAGCTAGCAGACCTTTTCTTTCATTTTTCTTTTAAAAGTAAACTATCTACCATTAACATTATATCTTCCAATGGCTTGGATTAAGCTTGTGAGCACATTTTATTTCTCTACCTATCTGCTAATCTGCCAAGATTAAATAGTTTAGCCAAATCTTTATTCTCTAACTATAAACGGGAAATTAAAGCATGAAGTAGTCAAGCTTAAACAGTTTGACTATCATGGGTTGTTGCATATATGACAAACTGCACACAACCATTATTTCAGACAGTGAAGTAGAGAGTAGTGGCACTTGAATTTGCACATTTTCATGATTTGTTTTTGTTTGGGGTGCATATTTTTTTCATTTTTTTTTTTTTTATCTTTTCTTATTCTTTTTCTCTTTTGATATTTATTTTAGGACATACCCTATTCACATTTTTTTATTTTTAATATGGAAAATATTTGCAAAAAGAAAATGTATGTACAATATTACAAATAGTCAATTCAAAATTAGGAATCTTATTATTATAAGACTCTAACAACTAGAATTCTACAAAATCTTGCAATACAATTTCAGGATTTTTTGATTTTTAAAATATATTTTTGAAATATAAATGGATTCAGCAGCTTTGAAAATCCCTAAAGCCCTATAATTACGTAGATTAAATAATTTCAACTCAACTTTTTAAAAATCTATGTGGAATGCAAATAACCCAGATGAAAAGTGGAGGACTTGGGTGGATCTGGAGGAATGGGAAGGGGAGTTTAGTCTGGAACAGAAAATTACCTTTAGAAAGGAGGTGGCGTCTCGCAAGATTAGAGCCCGCACTGGCAGTGATATTCTCTGATGGGGAAACTCCATGAAGGGATCATTCACTACAAAGGAAGCATACTTCCTCACCTTGGATCAACCTGGAAACGACTCAACCCCAGACTGGCGAATAGTCTGGGAAAGGAATTGGTGGCCTAAAGTTTCCATATTTATCTGGTTGGCTTCAAAAAACAAAATTCTCACTTGGGATCGAATTCAAAAGAAAGGCTTTATTGGCCCTTCGAGATGCTGCCTGTGTAAATTGGAGGAGGAAACCAGAGACCATCTGATTCTCCACTGCCCCTTTGCTAAGACCTTGTGGATAAACGCTAAAAGATCCTTTGGTAAGCCTGAAAACGTCCCCCGCGAATTCAAGGATGTTGTCTTTCAATGGAATACAGAAGCCTATCAATGTCAAGTTGTTCGGTGCACCTGGGAACTCATCTCTGGATTCTCCCTCTGGATGATTTGGAAGGAGAGGAATCGCAGGATATTTCAGAACTCTACCATGGAGCCGGAAGTCATTTGGGGTAAAACTATGAAGATCCTCCGCGAAACAATCCTTGCAGACAAGTGGGTTGCAGAAGATTGGAAAGCCAATCCGATGGAGGAAGAAATCCTGAACAGACTAAATTTAAAATTTGAAATGGTTTTTCATAAGAAAAATCCTCAACATTCGATGCGATCTAACAGCCCGGATAAATTCTACTATCCTAAAGAAAATTTCATCAAATTGAATTTCGATGGCGCCTCAAAGGGGAACCCGGGCGACACTGGCTTCGGAGGTATCTTCAGAGACAGTAACAACCAGGTGCGATGGATTTTTGTTGAATGGGGGGGGGGAAATGACTAAAAATGAAGCAGAATTTTGGGCTCTGCACCAAGGATTACAAATTGCGGTCAGAAACGGTTATTCCAACCTTGAAATCACGGGGAACTCTCAAATAGCGATAGAAATGTTGAAAAAACTCTGCAATGGTAGGAACTGGGAAAAAGTTTCAAGCAGTTGGCGTTCAGCAGGGATTGTCCAGGAAATAGCTGATCTCTTACCTCGCATAGAGTATTCAGTGATCAGCCATGTGAGGCGGAAACGGAACCAGGCCACAGACTACCTGGCGAATTGGGGATGCAGAGGCCATGGCAGCTCGGTGGATACCTAATGGAGGGCGGTTAGCGGGCATCAGGAGTGGTCTGACCTAGCATCCATCATCAAAGCGAATCATGACCACGCTACAGACAAAGGAGTGGAGAGTGATGAGTTGGAGTGTCGGAGGGACATGGCGAGTCCTTTTGATGAAGGTTTATAATGATCAAGAATACCGGGAGAATGATACCGCTCGTGCAGAGCCCTGGGGAAGGACAGAAGCTACGACAGATGGTTAAGGATCGTCAGAAAGATCAGTGTGATGCGATAGGCAAAAGACGTGGGAGATCTCATCAAGCCGACTCGAGATCTGAGGAGAATTCCCTGCCTTACCTCAACCCAATGGCGGAACCGATCTGGCAAGGCAATGGCGAGTACATGTCAGAGAATGTAATTAGCAATAAGTCTAAAAGGACGGTGGATAGGAGCAGCCATGCTTTAGGGAACAACTGGCAAGATTTGGACAGAGGGTTGGATAGCTGGTACCGGCGCTGGGTTGCTTTAAAAACCTGTTTGCCCTGCCCACACCCTCAGAGCCTTTCAATTAGCAGCGGTAGTGCGGAAGACGCCCCTGGTTCTTTGAAGGCCCCTTGCAAGTATCCCGTTCGGTATCTGGTGAGAGACAGAATGGAAACGAGAAAGAGAGCTAGACTTGCTGAGGACGAGGAAGCGGTGCGGTCCAGAGGGGTCGCTACGAAAGATAAGGGAATTGCGAAGGAGGAGGTCCCCGATGCTGTCTTCGAGGTCCCAGACACTTCTGTCGAAGAAGATAGCAGCAGCCCGAGTATGAACGCCGATGAGTGGGAGCGGTATGCAATGGGGGTCAGTCACAGGAGTTGGCGTGGTCGCAGAGTTCTAGCGCGAGGTCGCCGCAGGCAGTTTAATCTTGACAACTGCGAGCCTGCTCCCAGCTGTGGTTTGGGCATCGGTGCTGGTAATGCTCGGGGCAGTAAGAAGGACATCCCAGAACCTAGCAGTCGTCCTGGTAGAAAGGCCAGACGAACTGTGGAACACAAAATCCAGCGTGCTAAACGTGCCTATATGCAGAATACCGACCCGAAGATCAGACGCATTATTCAGAATATGGAGGACGAGGCGATACAGGCCCAATCGGAGTCGGAAATGGAAGATTGGGAGCTGCTGGTTCATGATCCTGGTAACACCAGAGGGAGGATGTCTTTGTTCAAGCAGTCCCTTCATATGTACTAGGTGATGAAAAGGTTGCTCGCCAAAGCCTTAGAGTAGGTGGCATCTGAAATGGCGGAAATGACTTAGGGTATACCGAATTTACGTCGCGAACTTCGGGTCCTGCAAATCTCTATGGAAATGCAAGGGAAGCATCTGGAAGAGATTCAGCAGATGCTTAAGGCCAGCCAGCAGAGGAGCTCCAGGGAGGACTCCCCAATCTTGGCGAATGTTGTTGAGTAACTTTGGTCCTTGCTATCTTGATGTCGATTTTGCGATTTTTAGATACTTTAGGCAGCTTTCCTCTTTTGACAATGGATAGTTTCTTTATGTATATCTCCAGCAGTAGACCTGGAAAGGACTGCAATGTTTATTTAGCTAGGAAAAAGAGACTTCGGGACTATTTTTACTCGTATGGGGTTAAAAACTTTAGGTGGTTCCTATGCCCGGTTTCCCCCTGGTGGGCGGGTAGCAGGTCCACTAATTTTGATGTAATTTTTCTGATATATTAATAGAAAATAGAGAAGCACCACCTTTGCCTACAAAAAAAAAAAAAAAATCTATGTGGAATTTAATTTTAATATTTTTTGTTATTTAAAATACATTTTGAATGCATAAATAAATTTAAGAACCTTGAAAACCCAAATACACTTTTGAATGCATAAATAGATTTAGCATCCTTGAAAACTCGTAAAACAATAAAACACTAAAATTATATCGATTAAATAATTTGAAATCATGTTTTTAAATTTCAGTATAATATCCATTAAAATTAATGGAAACAAATAACACTAAATTCTTTGGTAAATTAAACCATATCAAAATAATATTATATAAAAATTCTAAAAACATTTGAAAAAGCAATTCATTCTATAAATTCGATTACACCAATATAATGCACTGCGTAATCCCCCATACTTAAATTCAAAAAGAGTCAAGGGATCTCTACTTGAATGGTTCATGAGGCACAATACTTGCTAAGGTTTTGCAAATGGGGTAGCAAGCTAAGTGGGCTTGATTGTGGGGAAAAACTCCACAGTTTAGCGCGCTTGAGCCAGAGGAGTTCTGGGATGGGTGACCTCCTGGGAAGTCCTGGTTACCGGGTGCAAGCCCCGGAAGTGATGATTGATGCTATGTGATTCGTTCTCCACATTTCACTAGTTTCAATCCCACTTCTTCACCCCTGTGAGCATCACCCGATGCAATGAGTGCTACATGAACTATTCAAAAATCATGAGAAATTAGTCAGTTACGACTACCTCTCATGGAAATGGTCATACGTTTGAATGGCTTACTTAACGCAGTTGAATCCCAAAATGATATCTAATATAATGCACTGCGTAATCCCCCATACTTAAATATACACCAAAATAGTATTAGTTAAAAATTCCAAAACATTTGCAAAAGGTATGCATGAAAAATAGTTACTAATCATAGAACGCCTTTTTATCGGGGAGAGCCGTATATATGGTTTCCCAGTCATTACGAAATTTTAGCTCCCTTTTTGAGTGAAGCTGGAGACCTACCGCCATAATATGAAGTCTTGATCAACTGTAACTCTCTCAAGTTAGCATGTCCTCCCATGAAACATCTCCATCAAATAATTTGGCAAGCATAATTGCCTCGGTCCCAAGTGCCATCACAAGCTTCCTCTTCCCTCTTTGTCATATGAATACTCTCATAGGCTTCCCATGTCCCCAAAACACCCATGGCCTTCCTATCCAAATGTGCAGAACATCCCCATCAGTCCATCTACAAAATGTCCTCATGTTGCACTTGGGAAGTCCATCTTGTCCAATATCCTTGCCTTGGAACTTATCCTTTATGCCCATAAGTGACATCTCCATAAGTGTGGTCGCTTAATGTCCTTGCACAATGTCTTCCATACAACCATCTTTCCAACTCGATGCCTATGACTTCAGTTGCCTAATATATCCACTCTAGTGGACCCAATACACCTCATCTCGTCACATCCTTGCTCTCAATGTAGGTAGTGCCCTCAATCAGTCTACCCTCATATACATCATAAGTACATTCCATCATCATTGTCCCCCCACTAAAGATCTGCCCAACACTGCCTCTTGGTCTCAGCCATGAAGAAGTATACTCATGTATCATGTATATCGTATCCACTATACTCTGGTGTGCCTGCCCTTCAGTCTGTCCATGAGTCATGCTCGACACTTAGCTAGTTCTCCATTTGGCTAAGCATGACTCATCCATCACAAATCTCATCATGTTCCAAAGGTCACGTCCATTGATTACCTCCATGTGGTGGTCCACCCATAGTCACACTCAATCGACTTTCCCACAGCTCTACCCCTTTATATTTTACTAAGTCATGGGCCGAACCTTCATTTAGTGAGGTGGGCACCCTAGCTCGTCCGCACGCACCTCCCCGTCACACCGCCCGGTTTCCCAACGCCTATCGTACTGCTCGCTCACCCAATTCCTGTCACACTCTCCATCGAGTCACCTTTAACCAAGCTTTCCCATCGTGCACCTTTAACTGATCAAGAGTTGCTTTTAACCGAAGTTTTCGTCCTCACGCCTTTAACCGAACACGAGTTGCCTTTAACTGAACTCGTTGATGACACACACCTTTAATCGATGTCTTTGGTTTTTTGAGTATCTCATCCACCAGTGGTCGTCACAGACGACTGACCAACTCAAGGCCCTAACAATCTCTCTCCTTCTCTTCCCTTCTCCCTCTCTTCCCTTATCTTTTCTTGATGACATTGCTTGGATCCTTACTTACAATGAATTTCTGTTGGTTCTTATTAATACTACTTATATTATATAAATTTCACATCTTTAAATATAAAAATATTCTCATTTATAATTTTATTAAAACGTTAATTTAATTTCTATGGGAATAGTTTTAGTACGAGGGTTTAGATATATTTCAAAACTAATTATAATATTTTCCCTATGAGCTTCAATTAAAAAATATTATAAAATTAAATTAAATAAACTATTTTTATTATGAAACAAGTTATGGTTTTTGTGCATGTAGCATTGATAGCCATGTTATTCCCTCCTGGTATTATAGCAAAAGCTATTTACAAGTTAATAATATCCATGGTAAAGTGGGGTAAATATTTGATGGTTAAGAATCTTGTCATATTGTTATAAAAAAAATTGATTGTGAAATAGATTATGATTTTTTGGCATGTGGTATTGATAAGCCATGGTATTGGCCCATGCTATTGTAACAAAGCTTATTCACAAGCTAATAATATCAATTATAAATTGTGTGTGAATATCTATGATTAAGAATCTTCATATATTGTTATAAAATAGCTTGATTGTGAAATAAGTTACATTTTTTGGGCTTGTTGTATTGATAAGTCATGGTATTGGTGCATGGTATTGTAAGAAAGTCTATTTGCAAGTTAATACCATCCATGGAAAATTGGGGATGAACATCCATGGTTAAGAATATTCTCATATTGTTATAAAATATTTTGATTGTGAAATAAGTAGTGTTTCTTTGGGCATGTGGTATTAATAAGCCATGGTATTGGCCCATGGTATTGTAACGAAGTCTAATTTTTAGAAGTTAATAATATGCACTTTAAAGTGGGGGGTGAATATTCATGGTTAAGAATCTTGTCATATTGTTATAAAATATTTTGGTTGTGAAACAAGTTATGGTTTTTGGGCATGCCGTATTGATCAGCCATAGTTTTGGTCATGGTATTAGCTCATGGTATTGTAAGAAAGCTTATTCACAAGATAATAACAAAATGAAAATATAACAAATTGAATTTTATTATTTTTATTAATTTAACTTTTTATTGTTAATTGAGCCAATATGTAAATGTTTAAACTCATTTGGATCACCTTTAACTCTTTTTTGTTGAATATTTAGACAAATAAAATAATTAACAATCTTTTATATTTTAACATTTATTTTACTTTAATGTTGACATTAATCTCACTATTCCTAGTTTACCAATTAGGTGTGAAGTTGATAGAAAATTAGTCCAATTCAATTGAATTATAGTTTATAATTGTGTTTTGGTTGAGTTATTAATTATTATAATTCAATTAAGGTGATAGATGGTTAGTTCAATTAAGTTATAATTTATAATGGAATTTTGGTTAAATTATTAATTACTATCCCCGTGTAAACTATTTAATTGTTGAGTATTGAAAAGGGCACTTATCTCCACACTTTCAATCATTAACATGGTATTACGGTGCAGCGTGCATTAGACTCCTTCAGAGCAGTGGAGAGTAGTAGGAGTTTGCTAAAAACTCCTTGAGAAAGTAACAAAGAACGAGTGAGAAAAGTGCAAACTGGCCACGCCCAAGAAAGGTAAGGAGAAGTCGCTATCTTTGTTTAAAGATGACAGGATCATTTAGTGAAAAACGTTGGCATAGAGTACATGTGGGAGGGTGGATGCAGATCCAAAACCGTAATGGGATTGGTGAGCTCGAAAAAGTCGGCTCTGCTATAACACACCCTCAGCATTTACAAATAATAGAAAACCCTTTTTCCCGGCAGAGCCTGATCGATGGTTTCCCAGTCGTCATCGATGGTTTGAGATGTTGAAACGGTTATTTCCTAAAGATCGAAACATTGAAGGCAGCTAAGTGTCGCACAAGTTCCCTGTGCGATACTGTTGTCAACTGTTGGATGACTGATGATTGCTGACCGTGGGATCAATATCGCATTGTATAATTCATGAGTGAATTAACCTTAGGGCGAAGAAAGTGCAAATTGTGATGTTACTACCGGTCGTTAGATCTAGAGAGAGGAGATCAACGACGTAGAGTCAATTGATGTTCAGTTGTTGTTCAATTGTTATTCAGTTATTGTTCAATTGACCTCTTGTATCATTTTTCAAATAACCAAAATTTGGAATTTATGTTATTTCATTCATATGCTATCACTTCATTCATTAAAACACCCGGACCCACAGCCGCCATGTCCATCTATCATATCGCGACCCCACCATTCATTCCCCAATCACATGTTAAACTCCCTCCACCTCACCTCTCATCCCGCACAATCCTTCCCAATCATACGGCCCACACTCTCTTTCAGCCTTCATTCTCCGTCCGAATTTTTTCGGTGGGGGAGGGGGAACCGAAATGGGCAGTCTTTAATACCACCTATATAAACCACAAAAGTACCTTTTAGTCTTTTGAGACTAAAAATCCCAAAACCACAAACCACTCCATCATACCCCCAAATGTGGTATCCTTCATAGCTATCATCGCCACCCCACGTTACGTTCACTTCATATTTCCCATCCAATCATCTATCGCCTATCCATTGCCCATTCATTTCCCCTCCAACGCATTTATAACCAAATGTCTGTTAATTAAGTCGTTGGATAATTAATCAACTTTCAAACATTCGACGCCACCTTTCCATTCCATTTTTCTCTTTATAAACACTGTCTCATGCATTTCAAAGGTTACACAATCAACTTCTGCGAACGAGATTATTTTTCAAGCCCACCTACTCAACAACTCAACCAATGTCAGACATTCTAGTAGCCACTTATCCTCCTTGCAAACACGTCTTCCAGGTCCACTTGTTAGTTACCTGTCTCCACTCTCGTAACTCCTTTTACCATTTTGTCATTTATAGTCCACAGTTTCGTTTGACAAAATGCCTCCCAAAGGAAAAGCAATTGCAAAAGTTTCAAATAATCTAATTCAACCAAAGATTGATTTCCACCATACTCCATTAGTTGACAAGGATTGCAAAATCATTGAGACTTCTTCTCAATTTGATTTATTTGAAATTTATTGTTGGTGGGAAGAACAGCTAATTGACTAGAGTGATGAAATTGGGCTCTGGGAATTCCAATTACGTCACTATATTTTTCCACAAATACACAAAGCTCTAGAGTTTGTGAGAAAATGCAATGAATCCTATGATCCCAGCCAGAGATCCATTATCTCATCTACTGGAGAAATCCTCTATCCTATTAATGCTGATTCAATTAAGAAAATGTTGCAGGCCCTTGCCACTACACCAACGCATCTTTTTTCTCATGAAAACCTGATAGAAGCTTATAACAAATTGGAATTTACCAAGAGATCCTAGACCCTGGAACTATTTTTAGCAATTGGTAATCTTCTACCAAAGAGAAATACCCCTTATGATTCATCTATGTTTCCTTATAGAACCAGGCATATTACTACTATCTTGTCCTATTTCCTTAATTATCACTCTGTTCAGTCTGCTAATGAAGCCATCCTTGGTTTCTTAGCCATATTCTCTTCTTATTCTAACCCTACTGTTATTTATGATTTCAGTCATTTCATAGCTGAAGCCATATATTTTCAGTTTTTCAAATTTAACATTGAAGAAGTATTCAAATATGCTTCAGTACTTTTGTATCTTTTTATATTTTTTCAGGGAGACAATTTCCCATTTTCTTTGCAGAAACGTGATGAAGAAGGATCACCACAATCAATGATTTTTTGGACTTCAATGGGGATGAAGGGGAAAGAAGAATTCACATATAAGTAGCTCATAGAACTATTTATTCATCTAGCCCTCAGCCTTATGAGCAACACTCCATTCTCAAGGATCAGTGAAGAGATTGTCAAATAACTTCAGTTCATAGATCATGCTGCAACAGGAAATTGGTATTGCTATCATAACTACACATAAATTAGCGTTTTTGGTTGTGAGCTTCCACCCTACAAACTACAAAAGTAACTCCCTTTTAGAATCATTTCACTGGACTACTTGAGGCAAAGATTGAATGCAGATGAAGTACATTTTGTAGCTACCAAAAAGAAATTGCAATTTAAGCTCAAAGCTCAAGTTGGTTCCTTCATTTGTAATACCAGGGTAGCAGGGGAGGAAGTTGATAATCTGCTAAAGGAAATGAAATTTTCTCTCAATTTTTGTTAGTCATATGACCCAGTGGGAGTCATCTCCAAACTCAGGGTGGAAAATAAGTTCACACCATATGGTCATAGAGCTAGGCCTGAGATAGAATAGTTCAAAAATCAGTTGAAATGGAGAGAGAATACCCTCCAGTAGGCTGGGGAGAAGGTAGTCTCTACATCTAATGTGCAAACTCAAATTGCACAAGAAAAGACAGCCAAGAGAGGGAGGGAAGAACAATCTTCAGCTACAATAGAGGAAACAATCCAAAGATTCAAGGTTTTCCATAGGAAAAAGAAACGAAGAGTCTCTATGAATGTTGATTCACAGTCTGGTGAATAGTCTATACAATATCCAACTTAGTCTACTACTTTTCATGAATAACAAATAGTTCAAACTACTAGATTCATTCTAGAGAATAAAGAAGAAGACATATTACATGTCTTTGGTGAAATCAAAAGAAAGAATGAAGAATAGAAGTTGAATACTTACACCCTGTTTTGGAAGCACTCTTCTAGCTATCAACAAAGGCTTCTTTCAGTCTTTGTCTCTGAGAAGGGGAAGATTAAAATGGTTTTCTTGCAAGCCCAAGTTCCTCAGGCCAGGACTATAGCACAATACCAGAAACACACTTCTTTTGAGTTTAATGTTAAGGACGTGCATCCAATTGATCAAATTGATATGCAAAAACAAACTGGATAGATGATTTCTTCAACCTTGAAAAACACTTCTATGAGTTTGTCAAAGATACATGTTACATTGGCCAACATTCAATCACAATTAAAGCTGGAGAATGTCTCCCCACTAGCAGAAGATTCCAAGATTCAGTCTTTGGAAAATCTAGTGCTCAAGATGGGATATGATCCCTCAAACATAGATGCTGCAGAGGAGCTCATTAAGAAAAAGAACAATGAGGTTACAACACTAAAGAAACAATTGAAACTACCATCATATGAGGATCCAATGGCGAAAGGAATTGAGGAGACAGAGACCCAAAAGTCAAAGATTATGAAACTCATCATAAAACAAAATTTGCAAATAAAAAAATGGAGGAGAAGATGGAGAAATTAGTTAAGGAGAAGGAGGAATCTATCAATAACATCCAAACTTCAGTGGATGTGGTCTCTCTTGCAGTAGTTCCCATCATTACAGTTTCTACTAGAACTACTACAATAGCAACAGGTACAACAGAAGGAGTTGAACAATTTACTAAAGTTGTTCAGAGCCTGTTTATCCAGACAAGAGAAATCAATAAACTAAAGGATGAACTTAAAGAGTAACATCTTATGAATTCTATATCAGACAACTCACACACAACTGAAACAAACAAACTCAAAGGCCAAGTGGAAATGTTGAAGAAAGAACTCATAGATTCTTTCATAGGAAACAATTTGGGTTTAGCGAAAGAAATTCTGTGGGAAGAAATCATAGAGGCAATCAAGGAGATTTGCCCCTCCATTAACATAATATTAAGTCAAAAAGATGTCTTGGAGAAAGCTTAGGAAGTAGTGGAATCCATAACTAGGCAGCTGGAGGATATGACAAAGACAACCTCTGATATAATCAAATTTCTGAATTCCAAGGATGACTATGAGATTGAGGAGTTAAGGATAAGTGACAAAACTACAACAATATTAGAAGTAAAGAAGATTATCACTCCAAAATGTCACCCTTCAGCTACAAGAAAAGTGCAGCAATGTTAACAACATGGTTCAGAGATTCTTCAACAAAATTGAACCTTTGATGAGCAATGATTTACCTTCTATGATGGTTATTAATGACAAATTGATGCCAATTGAGGATTATGTCAAAAAGCTAACAGAGGTGGGCACCCATGCATCTTCAGTAGCCAATATCAAAGGATCAACAACACCAACTCTCATAGTAAAAACACTTAGGGATTTTTTCTTCATCCTGGATGAAATTAAGCAGATATTTTTGGTAAATCCACTTTTACTAATTATGCCGAAATGGATGAAATCTACAAGAGGGTAACAAAGATTTCTATCCTAGATAAGAAACACGGGTAAGAATTAATAGATTTACTTGATTAAGGATTATTGAACATCATTCAGTTTTTAAGGGAACAGTCATCTATCTTCAACCACTTTTCAACTTTTTCAATGATAGTCATCAAACAACGCATCACCAAAGTAGTGCCAGATCATTAGACAGTTTTATTTTTGTTTGCGTAAATAATCTGTTTTTGTAAAGTAGTTTAGGATATTTTTCGTCCTACTATTGTATAAATAACTCTCTTCACAAGTTATTAAGGGTTGCACACTTGAAGAAGAATTTCTACACATCTGTTGCAATTGATCTTTCTAGATCATTAATAAGAAGCAAAGGATTCTGAATTCTGTTTTGCACAATTTGTGTTTTCTGTAAGTGTTTCCAGTGTCATTCATTATGTTTTTCTTCATATACTTGTGTCTTGCAGAGATAACTAGATAGGAGTAATTGTATTTAATTTTATTCCTATGAGATTTTTGAAGTGATAATCTATAAAGAGAATAAATTAATAGAGTGTTTGTTTAATTAATTCTCTCAAAATTAATAAATCATTAACATCCTTTGTAATGTCGTGTATTTTCTCAAACCTGTAAACATAGTTTAAAGGTTTTCATACTTATGATTATCTAGCATTCAATTTGAAAATTGTGGCAATCATATTACTTTTATGTTTATGCTCATCATCATAAAAGCTACTTCACTGTGTAAATATTTATAGGAGCCCTCTGCTGAGATATTGATATTATTCAAGAGATTAGGGACATCAGTTCTATATCTATTTCATCCATTGGTCTCCCAAATTAAAATAAAACCCCAAAACGATTATCTTATATGCTCTGCCATAATAGTTAACCATTATTATCTCAGAGGTACAACAACATCTAGATACATCAGGCCTAATTACGAGAGGCCCACAAGGCTACAGCTATTAGAGATACCCATCACACTAGTTTCTACGACGTATACACGTAATTTTTACAGGGGTAAAACCTAAATCTCGTATCAGAGTTGTTTCAACTTCAAAGGGTTGTCTTTGTTGTTGAGGGGTTTTTCCGGAGCCCATGGAAGATCTATAGGATCAATTCTTGCGGTGAAAGAATATGGCGATTAGTGGAAAGATAGAGACCAAGAAATTTAATGGTCATATTTTTGGGTTGTGGAAACTCAATATGGAGGATCTGCTGGTGGATAAAGATCAGTGGATTGTGGTAGATCTAGGTACTAAATCATCGACAATGTCAAATGAAGACTGAGGAAAGTTGGAACAGAAGACAAAGGGAATAATATGGTAGTGTAACTCAAATTCAATATTATTGAATGTACCGGGGGAAGCTATGATGAAGGCTTTGTGGGACAAGTTAAGGACATTGTACCAATCAAAGTCTCTGGTGAACAAATTGTTCCTATAGAAAAAAATGTATAAGTTGAGGATGAAGGATGAAGATTTGTTGAAAAACCATCTAAACGCCTTTAATACTATGGTATGTAAATTGTTATCTATCGATATTAAAATTTTAGATGAAGATAAGTGTATCATTTTGATGTGTTCTCTACTAGGTTCCTGGGATAGTTTGGTTGTTGTAATAGGTAGGAATACAACTACCTTGAATTGCGATGAAATATTCTCATCCTTGCTGTCGAAGGATATGAGATAGAAATACATGGAGGAATAGAATGGAGATGTCTTGTCCCTACAAGGATGGCCCTAAAATAGAAACAAAAATAAGTCCTCGAGTGGGAGATATAAATCTAGGGGGGATATCTAAATCTTCAGGAAAACTTGTAAAGGTGTGATGGAAATGTGGAAAGGAAGGGAACTTCAAAAAGGATTGTAGATCTAAAGGTCCTTCAAAAGGAAAGGGCTTTGATAAAGCTCCTTCTAGAGAGGCGAGAACCACCTCAGATGAAGGTAGGGATGTGTACATGGATTCTTATTCAAGTACACATGTAGATCACGAGGCATGGTTGATTGACTCTGGTGCATCCTTTCACTTCATTCCCCATAGGGGGTGGTTCTACGAGTATGATAAATACGATGGTGGTGATGTCTTCTTAGGGGATGACAAGAAGGCTAGAATCGTCAAACACAGAAAATTCAACAGAACTTGTAAGGTGGAAGCATTAGAAAACTTCTAAGTGTTCTTCATATTCCTATGTAGGCACGAAACCTGATTTTTGTAAGCAAGATGGATGATGCAGGTGTAAAAATAGTATTTGAGAAAGATACTTGCGAGATGGTTCGGGGAGAATTGGTATTGATGCTAGGAGTTCAGATTCAAAATTTTTACAAGCTTCTGGGTAACATTGTTATTGATGAGTGAAAAAGTTCTGTGGTTCCTCAAAGTGGAGCAGAAAATCTAGTGGTTTATGGAGAAAAGATCATGCTATGGCATCAAAGTCCTGGACATATTTGAGAGAAGGGCCTTCAAGTAATACATTGTAATGGTATGGTAGAAGTTATGTCTAATTTCTCTATGGATTTTTATTTCTCTAAACATTCTGTATATGGGAAGCAAGATCGGTTGAGTTTCCCCTCTACTGATAAGAGGGCAAAAGGGATATTAGAGCTTGTGCATAGTGATGTGTTTGGACCTGTATTAGTTCCATCACTAGGAAATTCTATGTACTATATATCATTTATATATGACTACTCAAGGAATGCATGGATATATTTTCTCAGGAAGAAATGTGATGTCTTTGACAGGTTTAAAGAATTTAAGGCTCTCGTGGAAAACTAGACAATTAAGAAGATAAAAGTGTTGAGGATAGATAATGGTGGAGAGTTTTGCAAGAATGAATTCGAAGAGTTCTTTAAGAAGTGTGATGTAGCCTGATAGAAGACTATTCCATACACATCTCAACAAAACGGAGTTGTAAAAAGAATGAAAAACAAGTTTCTGGAATAAGAAAGAAGCATTCTGAGTGGTGTCAGGTTAGGATAGGAATTATAGGCAGAGGTGGTGGAGAATGCATGTTACCTGATCAATAAATTAGCTTCATCACCATTGGAGGATAAGAATACACATAGGTTTGGATTAGTAAGAAATCCTCTCTTTCACATCTGAGGGTATTTGGCTATGATGCATATGTACATGTTCCAAAGGATAAAAGAACCAAGTTGAATAGTAAATCTGAAGGGTGCATATTTGTTGGGTAAAAGGATGGTTCAAAAGGTGATAAGCATTGGAACCCATTAACAAGGAAGGTTGTATATAGTCGATATGTGGTTTTTAGCAAGGTGAAATATTCTATTAAACATGAAGTCCTACTAAGGGAACCCGAAAAGATAGAGTTTGAGTTAAAGGAGGAAGAATCAGACTCTACAACAGAAGTGGAATCAAAATATGAAGAGTCGCAAACTACAACTATGAGAAGATCAGTTCGAGAAAGAAGGCAACCAGAAAGGTATAGTCCATCTGCTTTATGTTCAATTTTTTCTTTATTTATTATTGATGATGATCTTAGCACTATCAGGGAGGTAGTAGATTCAAAGGATGGAAAACTCTGGAAAGAGACCATGGTTGATGGAATGGCATCTTTGGACAAAAATGAGGCATGAGATCTAGCGGAATTGTCGGTTGGAAGGAAATCCATTTGAAGAAAATAGGTGTTTAAGAAGAAGATGAATGAAAAAGGCAAGATGGAGCAATACAAAGCTCGGTATCCAGCAAAAGGTTATTCCTAGGTGCCAAGAATTGATTTCGGTGATATTTTTTCTTCTATTCCCAAAGGAGCTTCTATTAGATTACTTTTATCTATTGTTCTTGCTTTTGATTTTGAGGTAGAATAGAAGGATGTGAAGACAACATTTCTTCATGGGGATCTGGAAGAAGAGATATACAAGAAGTGATTGAAGACTTTATGGTGAAGGGTAAGAAACAACTGCTATGCAAGTTAAAAAAGTCTTTGTATGGGTAAAAACAATCACCAAAGGTGTGGTATTAGAAATTTGATACATTTATATGGGGACTTGGCTTCACTAGAAGCAAAGCATGTCATTATGTGTATTTGAAGTTATTTCGTGATTGTGTTATTTATCTGGTCTTGTATGTGGATGATTGTTGTTGATTAGAAATGATAAAGAAATTATCCAGGATTTGAAGATTTAATTATGCTACAAATTTGATATGAAGGATCTCGGTGTTGCAAATTACCTCTTGGGCATGAAAATTAAACAAGATCAGGCAAAGAGGAAGCTCCACTTAAACCAGAGGAAGTATGTTGAGACAATACTGCAGAGGTTTAATATGAATGATAGTAAATTGGTGAAGATTCCTATTCATGTAGGTGTAAATTTATCTGTTGAATTGTGTCCCAATACACAAGAATAGGAATAGGACATATGTTGTGTCTCATACACAAGTGCAGTTGGTAGCCTGATGTATGAAATGTTTTGTACTAAACCGAACATTACACATGCAGTGGGAGTATTGATTAGGTTTATATCAAAACTTGAGAAAGAGCATTAGACAACAATGAAGCAGGTTTTTTAGGTATTTACATGGAACTAGTGATTATGGTTTGTGCTACCAAGGAAGATTAGGATTGGACAAAGTTTTGGATAGTCGTGGCTTTGTTAATGCAGACTGGGCTAGAGATATGGATGGAAGAAGTTATACCAATGGGTATGTGTTTAACCTATTTGGAGGTGGAGTTAGTTGGATGAGCAAGAGAGTGTTTGTAGTGACAGTTTCAACTACAGAGGAGTAATACATGTAATCCACTCATGTAAGCAGAGAAGAATTTTGGTTAGAGAGATTGTGTTCAAGTATGGGGTTAGTACAACTAGCTATAAGGATATAATTTGATAGCAAAAGTGAAATTTTCTTAGAAAATACCATGCTTATCATTGAAATACAAATCACATTGATGTTCAGTATCACTTTGTGAGGGATATGATTGAGGACAAAAATGTGTTGCTGGTAAAAGTGGACACTTTGAAGAATGTTGTAGATGCATTAATGAAGTCTATGAGCACTAAGATTTTTCTTGTTGTAGACAATCAATGGGAATTGCAAGGCTAGACCAATTACTAAGCTCTCCTATGACCCCCATTATGGAATCAAAACAAGAAGTGGAAGAATGTTGCGTGTCTATTATATTCTTTCACAACTAGCCTCACATGCGAAGTGGGGGTTAGAGGGGGGGCGACAACACCCCCTTAATTATGTAAGGCGTAGTGGGGAGTCACAAGGGGAGCGATAGTTCCCCGGGAATTTTTTTTTTTTTGAAAGTATATTAGGTGGGTAGACCTACCTATGGTTTTTTGTATGGGTTTTGCATATGGTTTTGGGAATAATGGTTTTCCTCCCATGGTAGTTGGTAGATCTGGTCAAGGAAACTATGGTTATGTTCTAATACATGGTTAATGGAATGGGGTTTATGAATTCTTCGACATATATATATATATATATATATATATATATATATATATATATGCTTTAAAATTGAAAGGAATACAATGAAAAATCAATTTGGTAGTCTTGGTTTTGGGAGCGAGGGGTAAATATCTATGTATATTTGTTTTATGGTTAATGCTCTCGCCATTGTTTACTTTCTATTGTTAGAATTTGTATGCAAGTAATTTCTGTATAGGGTTAAAACCTTCACTCCTATAATGAGTTCAAAATTTAAATTGTCCCATCCATTAGACACCCACAACTCTCTCTGAGTTACTTCATTGTGAACACTTTGATTCACTGTCCCTCAAAGTAGCTCATATGTGCTACCATACAACATGTCTACCGTACTTGGCAATGGTGAGAAGCAATTTCTGGTAAATATGTTTGTTTACATCTTATTCCTATCCATTTTTTATGCAAAGACTTGCTAAAACTATGGTGGGAAATAAGTTATTTAATTTCTTGAAAGATTAAGAATAAAAAATCACTACACAAATATCTAAAAATAATGCATAAATATTACAACCATATCCATAAATTATTGAATAAAATATGTGCGAGAGTTATCTATATGAAATTATGTTATGTAAAAGACGCAACGAAACTTCAAATTATGGTGTAATAAATAGTTTTTTAATAATATTGAAAAATAAATATTTATTTTTCAAAGTTAAACATTATAAGTTGCATTGGTCAATATTAAACTAATAGTGATCAACAAACAAATCCATTTCTACAGTCGTGCCACAATATAATAACAACCACCAACTATTAATATTGAGTATTTTTTAAGATGTTGAATCTATTCGTGTTTTCAAAATAACATTTTACACAATAAGAAATCACAATCCAACCCTAAATTGTTTCACTAGATTTTACAAGAATAACCATTTTATCTATCACAATGAGAAAAAAAAATTACATTATTTTTCTCTATAAAAACTAGATATAAATTATGTTATTTAATATTGACATTGAAATATTTTACTTATGGTTGATGGTATGATATTTTTTGTTATTCATATTTTCTTGTTTTTAAATATCGCATGTACACTTAATTTAGAACCAACCTAGATATATTTTAACTTGGATCTATCAAACGCCTAGAGGGATCCAATCTCTCAAGGCACAAACTTCCTATCTGAGTGAAAAATTAAGGAAAGGTTTGCACCTCTAGAGATTTGATCCATCATGGTGCTTAATAGATTCGAGTTAATATGGATCTAGGTTGGTTATATAATACTATAAAATATCTATATTTGTATCTGTGTGTCTCTTTCTTATTCCCTCTCTCTATCTCACCCCCAAAACGAACACACTTTATCTCCATATTTATCTCTCTCACTCCCTCCGTCTTCCTCTCTACCTCTCACTATTCCCTTCCACCATCCTCTATCCCTCACTCTCTCTCAATCTCTCCCTTGTCACTCCCTCTCTCTCTTTACCTTTTGTTAAACACACACATGGAAAAGACAAACCGGAAATATAAGTAGGAGTGTTCACTTATTATTAACAAATGATATACATAGTACATGGTGTGACCCTTGGATTCATATTCCAAGTGGTCTCTTGGACTCCTTTTGGTTTTTCAGCTTCGACACCAACCCTTAGAGGATTAGGTGTCCAACATTCCCCCCCTTAATCTGAAGGGTTATGTATGAGTCCAAGAATAGAGTTGTAATACAAAACATGCAAAAATGCATGGAAGCACTAGGTTAAACGTGCTCTTTAAAATTTTTGTATAAAGGGCGTGGTTTAAGGATGACCACCAACACTAGAACGCTTACTTCAGTTCCCAGAACTCTTCCAAGACTGGCATGAAGCTCAAGGCTTCTGCTATTGGAAGTGCTCCTGATGTTTTGAAGAGGGAAGCCTTCAACCATGAAAGGGAGGTCTCATCCGGCATAAAATGGAGAATCTCAACCTGAAAAGAGAAGTCTCAACCTATGATGGTTTAAGGATGACAAACAACTGTAGAATTCTTAATGCAATTCTTGGAAATCTACCAAAGCTGGCAAGAAGCTGAAGTCTTTTTCTAGAGGAAGTGTCACCAATTCTTTGAAGAGGTGTCACAAACTGAAGGCATGCTCAGGGGCATATTCGTCTCTGGCTACAACTCTGATTCTGGTATGGCAGGTTGTGGCTCAAGCTGGCTTGATGTTGCTTTGAAGCTTGTAGATGACCATCATTCCCCCCCCTGTTAGATACAAGGTGAGATGATGGAGAAAACTCAACTGCAAGACTGTTCAATACTCTAGAACAAGTTTTGACATATGACTGGAATATCTTCTTAGTTATTGATGCCCATTGCCAAGAAGCGATCCATCCAAGATGAATCTTTGTTCTTGTAGGAGGTTTGTTTCTGAAGCATCTGTTTGAAGAACGAATGGTTTTATGACAGCGCTTACATGGATGAAGATTAAAACAGTGATCTTTGAGATGGCCAACTCAGTCATAGTGGTGGCATTTCCCATTCTGTTGTTGTTGTTGTGGAAGAGTAGCAAAATCTGGAACAACTCCAAGTGAACTGTCATAAAGGAATCCAAAATTCTAAAACTAGATGGGCTTTGAGTAATATGGAATATGAAAGGAAACCTCCTTGTCATATCCAAGACCTGTTTTGTGCTTGTTATGGACAAGCTCTACCCAAGGTCTGATGATGGGATTGGGAAGTGCAAACTAAACTTTTGCATCTGCATGTACAATTGTTGCTTCATTAGGTACTAAATTTGAATGAACTTCAACAATATTGACTTGTTGCTGATGGGTATCTGTCTCAATGTCCTGAACAAAAATATGTTCAGAATGATGACTCCACTGTTGTAATTCTTCCTGTTGTAGTTGAGATTCAATCTGTAAAAAATCAATTTGTTCTTGTGCATATTGTAGACAAGTCTGAATTTATGAGAGAGAGCCTTTGCAATTTGGAATGTGTCATTTGAAGTAGATTGTATCAGAGTTTTCAAGAACTCTAATACTTCACCAATTTGGGTCATTTTCTCCACTGTCAAATTTACACTTTAAAATTTGTTTACAACTATGAGCCAATGTCAGTGCAAGATATTCTCTACAAATGTGCAATAAACAACCAGTGTGCAATATCTCTTTAATTCAGACAATACTATTGACTTCTCAAGTCTATTTTATCCATAAAGACAACAACATTGGTGCAACCATATAGCTCAAAGTTTACCCATATAATTCAGCTCATCTTCAATGCAGAGTAATAATGGGTCGTGAAATTACAGATAAAGAGGGACCATTGTTGGTTGTTGCGTCTGGTCAGGACACAGTTTCAATTGTGAGTACGATAAAAATACTTACTCCCCAAAATACATTTGTAATACAGATAAAACACCTCAGGTGTCAACTCAATCAATTTGACTTGGTGGTAAGCCCTCACCATGATTTTTATGCTTTGACTCCTGCTGGACGGCAACAAGTTCCTCGTTTTCTACGGAATTGGATAACTCCTAGAGAACCACGAGATAGAAAAGTGGTGCTTACAGTTGGAGCTTTGCACCAGGCTGATTTTGCAACATTACAAATGGTTGTTGCACAGTGGCATGATGAATTAGCACCACTTCCAAAGCCATTTCTTTTTGTGAATATAGGGGGACCTATAAGACATTGTAAATATGGCATAGACCTTGCTGTAAAGCTAGTAGATGCTCTATATAAGGTGCTTGGTAAATGTGAGACTGCACACATTTCTTTCTCGAGAAGAATGCCTCTTCAAGTGTGTAACATAATGTGGAAATAATTTGGTAGTCATCCAAAGATCTATATTTGGGATGGCCAACATCCAAACCCACACATAGGGCACCTTGCGTGCGCTGATGCCTTTGTAGTCACAACAGATTCGATGAGTATAGTAAGTGAACCATGTAGTACTGGGAAGCTAGTGTATGTCATTGGAGCATAACGCCAATATACCACTTTTGCAAGCACTTTCCACATGGTTTTGAGCCACACAAATAAAATACAGCTTGTTTTGATTGTTCAATAAAGTTTAACGCAAGAATAATCAATAAATTTAATGCAGCAACAACCATGTCATAGCATTAATACAGGTTTCGAACCAGAAATACTCACAACACCAATGCTAATCCATATCCATCATAAATTCAACGTAGAGAGATGAAACATATACCCAATGCACCGAGAGATATTTGTTGCCAACGCGGATGTAATTTGAACCATTCTATGTAGAGAATTGAAACAACATCCAATACTTCTTTTCAAAAACTCAACACTCCATTTCCAATAAATGACACTCCCTTTCTCCCCAGGAGCTCCATTCCAATGCAGTCAAATATCACGATCAACGATTAATATATTCTAGTGACATGACCAAAGATTTAATGTTTTGATTCAATGAATTTCACAAGAACTCCTTCAATTCATTTCTCAAGACTTCAAATAAAATCACAGAAAAAGCACCAAGAGTATGGACTTGGAATCAATGCACAGCTAAAATGCAGAGGTAACATTTGAACTAGGAATGGAGAAAGAGCGCACAGCTTCCGTTGTTTTGCAGAAATAGGTCTAAGTGGGAGCATGAAATTGATGGAGAGGGATAGGTCTCACAATATTCCTCATTGCAGTCGCAGGGTCAGGTTTTCTTTCAATGGAGGAATGGTAGAGCTGATAGAGGTAACAACTTCTATTCTAACAAATTCTTAGAAAGGTATAATCAGGAGGAAAGCATTGGTTTACAAAGGCCACAAAAATAGGTGGCTCACACTTGAGTAGGGTAGGAGATCGCCTGCTCTGATACCATGTTAAACACACACATGGCAAAGACAAATATGAAAGATAAGTAGGAAAGTTCACTTATTATTAACAAATGATATACATTTACAGTACATGGTGTGACCCTAGGATTCATATTCCAAGTGGTCTCTTGGACTCCTTTTTGTTGTTCAGCTTCCACACCAACTCTTAGAAGATTAGGTGTCCAACACCTTTCTCCCTCTATGTCTTTCTTCTTCCTTCCCTTTCTCTCCTTCTCTCCCTCCCTTTCTCTCCCACCTCCCTCTATCTCTCCCCCCCATCATTCTCTCTCTCTCTCTCTCTCTCTCTCTCTCTCCCCAGATCTTTTCTATCATCCCTACTCTCCTCTCTCCCTCTCCATCTCTCCATATCTCCTTTCTCACTCCCTCTCTTTCCACCTTTATCTCCCTATGTCTTTGTTCTTTCCTCACTCTTTCTCCCCCATCCTCTCTCTTCTTTCGTCTATATCCCACCTCCCTCTCTCGTCTCCCCCCATCATTCTCTCTCTCTCCACCCTCCAACTTTTTCACCATCTCCCTCCCCCCATCTCTCTTCCCTTCACTTTTCTTATTGTCATGCCTAGATCCTTAGTTAACATGGATCTATGTTGGTTCTTACTAATACTATCTCTATTATATAAATTTCACATCCTTAAATATAAAGGTATTATCATTTTTACTTTTATTCAACCCTTAATTTAATTTCTATGGGAATATTTTTATTAGTCATGAAGATAGAGGGTTTATATACATCTAAAAATTAATTATAACCCTTTTCCTATTAGATTTAGTTAAAAAAAAAAGTTTTTTGAGACATATTTTTGGTGATAATCACATCAAAATTATTTTTCCGATACGTTTTGAACCAACTAGTGTGGTTCATCATCACCACAAGATGAAGAATCAGATCAGTTAAATAGTGAGACAGATCACTCCAACGTCTAAAAAGAAAAGACTAATTTTGAATAGACAAAAAATTAGGGGAAAAATATTTACTTTCAATTTAAATAAATAACTAAATATAAACATGTTTGAAAAACTTGATATGGATCACAGAAGCCTAAATTCTATAAAAAATGATATAAAATTAAATTAAAATAGAACAATTTTTATTGCAAAATAAGATTTAGTTTTTGGGCATGTGTTATTGATAAGCCATGGTTTTGTAACAAAGCCTATTTACAACTTACTAATATACATGGTAAAGTGGGGGTGAATATCGATGGTTAAGAATCTTGTTATATTGTTATAAAATATTTTGATTGTGAAATAGGTTATGATTTTTTAGAATGTGATATTGATAAGCCATGGTAATAGTCCATGCTATTGTAACAAAGCCTATTCACAAGTTCATACTATAAATGACAAAGTGGGGTTGAATATCAATGATTATGAATCCTGTCATATTGTTATAAAATATTTTGATTGTAAAATAGGTTATGATTTTTTGGTAGGTGGTATTGATAAGTCATGATATTAGCCCATGCTATTGCAACAAAGCATGTTCACAAGTTCATAATATCAATGAAAAAGTGGGGGTGAATATCCATGATTACTAATCCTGTCATATTGTCATAATATCAATGACAAAGTGGGGGTGAATATCCATGAGTATGAATCTTGTCATATTGTTATAAAATATTTTACTTGTGAAATAAGTTGTTATTGTAACAAAGCCTATTCACAATTTAATTATATGAATAACAAAGTGGGGGTGAATATCAATGATTATGAATCCTCTCGTATTGTTATAAAATATTTTGATTGTGAAATAGGTTATGATTTTTTGGCAGATGGTATTGATAAGCCATGGTATTAGCCCATGCTATTGTAGCAAAGGCTATTCACAAGTTCATAATATCAATGACAAAGTGGTGGTGAATACCCATGATTATGAATCTTGTCATATTGAATAAAATACTTTGATTGTGAAATAAGTTATGTTTCTTGGGCTTGTGGTATTGTTAAGCCATGGTATTGTAATGAAATCTATTTACAAGTTAACAATATCCATGGTACAGTGGGGATGAATATCTATGGTTAAGAATATTTTCATATTGTTATAAAATAGTTTGATTGTAAAATAAGTGTTTCTTATTGGCATGATTATTGATAAGTATTGGCCCATGGTATTGTAACAAAGATAAATTTCTACAAGTTATTATAAAGTGAGGCTGAATATCCATTAAGAATCTTGTCATATTGTTATAAAACATTTTGGTTTTGAAATAAGTTATGGTTTTTGAGCTTACCATATTGATAAAACATGGTATTGGCTCATGGTAATGTAACAAAACTTATTCACAAGTTAATAACAAAATCAAAATATAACCAATTGAATTGTATTATTTTTATTACTTTAACTTTTTATTATTAATTGAACCACCTTATAGATGTTCATACTCACCAACCACTTCTAACTTATTATTATCAATAACAAAATCAAAATATAACCAATTGAATTTTATTATTTTAGTTATTTAACTTTTTTAATTAATTAAACAAACATTTACTTATCCCAATCACTTTTAACTTCTTATTATTATTATTTATTTTAACTTATTATTATTATTTATGAAATCGGCTCTGCTGTAACGCAACCTTCTAACCGTTACAAATAATAGAAAGGCTCTTTATTTTTTATTTTTTCCCGGCTGTCTATGGTTTCCCCGTCGTTACGACAATGTAGCTCCCGGTGAACGTGGAGCTGGAGACATCGGTTGCAATCTGCGTGCAAAGTAACTTATTAATTTCGAAAATTTTAGGTTGTTGAAATGGAACTGGTTTGATTATATCCGCATTTATGGTTTGATTATATACGCATTTTTTAATGTATAAAGAAAGTTAAAGCAGTCTTAAGTTAGGGATGATAAAAGATTATATTTTTGCTTAATTGCAAGTTAATCGACGCAATTTCACATGTAAAGAAAGTAGAGGGAATTTTTTTATTTGGATGTATAAAGACTGTATTTTTAGGATCATCGATGTGAGGCTTAGCTTTCATCGCTTTGACTTAATTAAATATGTATTACCTGTATAGAATCATGAAAGAATGCAAAGTTTCCGATTTCCATTTATTATTTCCTTACATGGCATGTGATACCTCAAATAACATGTGATGATATATGGGAGATTCCCATGCAAACTGACTTTCAGGCACTGACCACTCAACGCTATCAATCAATTATGTCACCAGAACGACCACGAGGCCATATTACGCACTTAGAAATTCTATTATCTCGAGGGCACGTAGTTGTTACTCTTCGTGATGTAAGTCAGTTTTTGAGTGGTTGATTATGATGCCTAGTCGACATTCTCCACTCTTGGTACAACGTCACGTTTTCCCATCCTTTTTCTTGAGTTTAATAATCCCCCGGTTTGGTTGTATTATTTTAACATCTTGTGCTCAAATTCCTCACTTGCTTCGGGCATATATACGACCTCTGGGATGGCAAGGGAGAGCATGCGGTAGATATCTATTTGTGAGATTACAGACTGCTAGTAGTCCCTTGGCTATTTATATTGTTCAGCACTTTGATCAGTTGTGTTTTGGACATTGCCATCCAATGGAGTGGCCTGAGACAATAACCAGAGTCCAATGTATTTCAGAGAGCGGCATTGAAAGCTTGCCATCCAGATACATCAGGCCTGATCACGAGAGGCCCCCGAAGTTGCGGCTGTTAGCAGAGGAGGTACCCATCATAGACCTCGCTGGTCTCTACGACGAACGCCGGAATAAGATCATGGAAGACATATCAGATGCATGCAGAGAGTGGGGATTCTTTCAAGTTATTAACCATGGGGTTTCTGCGAAACTTCTCATGTCCGTACGTGAGGTGTCGAGAGAGTTCTTTTGTCTGCCGTTGGAGGAGAAGCAGAAACACGCCAACGATCCTGGGACTTACGTTGGATATGGTAGCCGAACTGGTGTGCAGAAAGATGCGATTCTCGACTGGGGGGATTACTATTATCACAATTACTTGCCTCTCTCCATACGAGAGGAGGACAGATGGCCATCAAAATCGGATGAATACAGGTGATGCAGGAACTCCCTTTCCATTCAACGTTGCATTTTTATTCTTTGTTTGCACTCAAAATTCCACTTGCATGCGTCTATATGGAGTCAATGGAGCATCATTTACAAGTTTCATTACGGAATCTATATAGTTCTTTATTTTTATCCTAATTCTGAGAGTGAAGTGATGTTTATCGGTTAGGTTGCAAGATAAAACAGGAAGTGCTCCTTTTCTCTTGTTTGTGAAGCTACTCTGGAAATTTCATTATTGCTTCTTTATGTCGACATCACAGGAGTATAATGAAGGAGTACTGCGAAGGAACGCTGCAACTCTGTAAGACCTTGCTGTCTGTGTTTTGTGAAAACCTGGGCCTGCCTCCGGACCATCTAAATGAAGCTTTTGGAGGCGAGGAGGGAATTGGGATTTCTGTTCGAGTCAACTATTATCCCGTATGCCCACAACCGGAATTGACTTATGGGCTGTCTCCTCACTCCGATCCTGGAGGAATAACCGTTCTGCTTCAGGATGATGTCGTGGGCCTCCAAGTTCGCAAAGGCGACTATTGGGTGGCTGTGCGCCCTGTCGTTGATGCTTTGACGATAAACCTAGGCGACCAGATGGAGGTCAGTATTTCGATTACTTTTTTCATTCACCCGTCAAAATCCGCCGATTGTCATAGTTCTTTCTATTTCTTTCTTCGCGCAGATATTGGCAAACGGAATTTACAAAAGTGTGGAACACAACTGCCTTGTGAACTCGAAAAAGGAACGAATGTCGATCGCGGTTTTCTGTAACCCTAATGGAGACAAGGAAATCGGGCCTCTAAAGGAGCTGATTGATGATTCCAACCCGCCGAGATACGGAAAGATGAAGTTCAATGACTACAGGATGTTCATTCGAACAAGTGGGCCTAAAGGAAAGAGTTACCTGAAATCCAACATATAATTTCGATGAAGCAGCCGAATTATAGGTTCTTGTACTGGTGCATATGCAAGACAAACATCCTGTGACATGCATATTTGTAATCCAAACATAGAATAATACGCACAAATTCAATCAGTTTGTGCATAGTCTTAGGAGACAGGTATTGCTCAAATACATAATACCCCCGGATTGCCCGCATAAAATAAGCGTTGCCCACTTTGTATTTGGAAATTCTATATGAATCTTATGAATTGTTTAATCTAGTCTGTTGTCCAAAGATGCAGCTACATATACCGATGCAAGTTTTATTGTGATTTGGATGTATGTATATTTCAGCGTAAAATAATATTTGTGACCGGGTCTCCATGGAGACACACGTGAAGTACCGGCTTTGGCATCTAAATCCGAATCCTTATTCACATATCAATGCCGTTGACTTAATTTAGGAGTACACGAAGAATAAGTATCCAGATAATGGAGAGAACAAAAGTATAATCCAGAACAAATATAATCCAATATAATGGAGACAACAAAAACGTAGGCTTGCCCAGCAGGCTTGGGACTATCAACGCTGAAGGCCTGAGGCAATAATATTGATATCACAATCGCTTTTAAAACATTTCCCGCAAAGTCTGCCTCTACTTACACTGATATAAACGATTGTTTTACATAATAGGTTTTCAAATGTTGGAAGATGATAAGAAGACGGAGCAGTTTGTTGGTTAAAAAAAACCTATGATCACTTTTCTTTTAAATATATAAGAAATATTAACTATATATAAGTAAAATGACCGTCTAAGTATGATATATTTAGAATTTTGATTAAAATAAGGTGAAATTTTTTTGGTAAAATATTTATTTTAAATGTTTTAAATGAGTTTTTGATTTCATATATGTATTTAGATTGCGGAGAATTTAAAACTTGATGTCCTAAGTCTAACAAGTCTCTCTGACTGTTATATATTTTGAAGTTTTTTTAACCAAAGTAATTTTTTTGTGTCCAATATTCATTTTAGATGCTTTAAATTAGATTGTGGAGAATATAAACTTCAATCTGATAAGTCACCAAATCTCCGTCGGAAAATATAACAAATCCCTACCAAATAACACCAGAATATATACCTGAAAACCTTCCCATCCCTAACTTGAACATAGAAATTATAAATAAAACATTTCAAAATTATTTATAAATTAACATTTATCTAATAAATATTTTTTCCTTTAAACAAATCACACATAGTAATCAAAATTATTAATCTAATAGGTTTAAACCAACCTTGTCTTAGTTCTTCTAGTTTAAGATCAATTTATGCTAGCATAATTTATTATATCTAGTTATGTCCGTATGAAATTATCTTTTTAATCATTTTTGGCCAAATAAAGTAATTTTTTGCATTTATTATTAAATAATAAAAAATTATTTATCTATATTAATTAATAACTTAATCATATGTATTGGGTTTTGGATAGACAGGGTGTTTTTTTAAGGCACTCCTTGATGTGAAATCATTTCTTTAATTGCTCTCTTCATTGGGGTGATGTATTCTTGCCAAGCTTAACCAAAAAAATAACTCAATCACATGAAAACTTAAACATTTGTTTTTTTTTCATTGCAAATCAATTAAATACACTTGAAAAAAAAATATTTCTTAAAAGCAATTATTTATAATTATTGTTAAAAAATGGAAATATCAATAATCTTTTCTACTTCAACTTTTAACTCAAAATGATAAACTTAAATTTAATTTACACAAGGATTTCTTTTTCTATAAAGATGGAATTGTATTTTTCAAAAGTATTATTTTCTATTATTAGCATTAAAATTTACCTATAGGAAAATTAACAATATTTTCTTAAAATATATATATATATTATATATATATATAATATATATATATATATATATTATTATATAGATATATATTATTTAGGGTAACATGATCTAATTCTATGTGTTAAAAATGGAAGACAATGATATTATTCACTAAATTGAGCAGCTCTCAGGTGAGGGCTTCACCTAGAGACTCTTACAGAATGCTCTACATGCTCATCATTACAAATCATGAATATATAGTTTACACACATATAGAGAAGTTAGAAAAACTACCGAAGAAGTATGAACTAAATATAATGTGAGGCATACACATAACCAAGGAACCAACTCTCTCCTAAAATACATTTCTCCATTATCTTCAACACTCCCCCTTAATGGAGAAAGGGTTCACAAGAATCCCTAACATCTCCTTAAATAAATCAAACTTAATTCTTCCAAGAGGCTCAGTAAAAATATTTGTAGCATTGTCACAAGTATTATAATATTCAATATGGATTTCCTTTGACTGAACCTTCTCCTTAACAAAGTGAAAATGTGTATCAATATGCTTTGTGCTTTTATGAAACACTTGATTATTTACAAGCTTCAATGAGATCCGGTTATCACGTCTAATGATAATTGCATATTTTTGTTCTTCTCCGACATCCTGAAGAAATCTCCTCAACCAATCTACCTCACATGTTGCTGCACACATTGCTTGATACTCTGCTTTTACTGAAGACAAATATACATTGTTCTGCTTCTTTCTGCTCCATGCAATGACCCCAAAATGAATGTTGAATGCATAACCTATTATGGATCATTGGTCATCTAGATTTCTGGCCCAGTCTGAGTCTGAAACCCCTTTCAATCTAACATCAAACAAATTAGTATATTTAAAACCAAAGTCTAAGGTTACTTGAAGATAACTTAAGATGCCTTTTGCTGCAACACAATGATTCTCAAGAGGTGTTGACATGAATTCGCTGAATACACTGACTGTAAAAGCCAAATTTGGCCTAGATGTAGTCAAGTAAATTAAACTCCCAACCAACTGTCTATATAGTGTTGCATCAACCTCCTTTGAACCATCATTATTCTAAGGTTTGCTATTCTTCTATAAAGGCACTGATGTTGCTTTGCACTGATCCATTCTAAACTTTTTCAATGGACTTCTCACATACTTTCCCTGAGACATAAAAGTCTCTCCATAATCCCTCTAGACTTCAAGGCCCAAACAATAGTGTAACTCTCTGATGTCTTTCATCTCAAAAAGTTGTGGCGTCGCCTCTTTGATTTCTTTAATGAGTTAATTAGCATTTCTTGTAATGATAAGATCCTCTACATATAAAGAAATCAAAACAATTTTCACTTTTCATCAAACACAGTATATAGATTAGGGTCATTCCTGCTTCTTTTATAACTATGTTATAGGAAAAATTACTAGATTTTATCATACCACGACCTCAGAGCCTGTTTTAGTCCATACAATGCTTTCTTCAATCTATAGACTAGATGTTCCTCCCCCTGTTTAAAAATACCTTCAGGTTGCATTAAATACTCTTCTTCTTTTAATTCCCCGTTTAATTACGCAGACTTCACATTTTGTAGCTAAAGCAATTAATATTTTTATTTTGTTTAATAAGGCTACGGGGTTGAAGGTTTCCTCATAGTGTATGCCTTCCTTTTGCAAGTACCCCTTTTCAACCAGCCTAACTTTATATTTGTCTATACTCTCATCTGGTTTAAATTTAGGCTTGTATAACCATTTGCAACCTATGGGTTGTTTTCCTTCAGGTCACTCAACTAGATCCCAAGTTTTGTTTTCAAGAATTGGCTCATATTCCTCTTCCATGGCTTCCCTATATTCACTATATTGACTTGCTTATTTATAATTAGAGGGTTCAACAAGATTTAACATACTAGTTATAAGAGCATGATCCCTATATCTTGTTGGCAACTGAATTTTCCTACCTGATCTCCTAAGTGGTGGACCGACTTCAAATCTGTTCTGATCATCCCTTGGTGGACTTGTCATACTACCTGCATATGGACCATCCACATCTTCCTTTTTTTGTTGTTTTTTATGATGTTTCTCCTTCTCAAGGTTGTCCTTATCATCACTTCCATGTTCCACTAGAAAAGGTATGTGCCAATCTTCATTGCTTCTTTCATGGTTTCCATCATCAACCTACTCATGGAATACCACATCTCTACTTGCAAACACTTTATGTGTAGAGGGATTAAACAATTTATAAGCTTTAAACTCTGTGCATTACCGAACAAAAATGCATTTAATGGCCTCTGAATTTAGTTTCTTCCTATCCTCTTTTGGAACATGAGAAAAAGCTTTGGAGCCAAAAACTCTTAAATGTATAATTGCAACCTTAAAGCCTAATAAAGCTTTGAATTGAGTTTTAAAATCAAGGTTTTTTTTCGGAATCCTAGTATTCAAATATATTGTAGTATTTATTGCTTCTGACCAAAATCCATCAGACAGATTCTTACCTTTTAACATGCTTCGATCACACTCCACAAGGGTTATGTTCTTCATCTCTGCAACCTCGTTCTATTGAGGAGTGTGGGGAATTGTGAACTGATGAACTATCCCTTGGTACTTTCAATATTTAATGAAATCACCCTTCTTGTATTCTCCCCCTTGATCCGAGCGAAGAATTTTGATGAAGTTTCCTGTCTGTTTTTCAATCATGCTTCTGAACTCTTTAAAATATTCAGAAGTATGATTCTTCTTTCTGAGCAAACATACCCAAGTAAATATCGTGCAATCATCAAAAAACAATAAGGAATAATAGGCACATCCTAATGACCTTGTTTGCATCGGCCCACACAAATCAGTGTGCACAATTTCTACTATATCTCTCTTCTTTCTATCTAAATTTGCAGGAAACTCATCTCCATGCATCTTCCCAAGAGAACATGCTTCACAATCAACATGAACATTCTTTAAAACAAGAAGACCACTGACCATACCTCATTTCCGAAGTAGTGGCAGGTCATTTAAATTGATATGACGGAATCTTTGATGCCATAAGTCTTCTGCACTGATAACTAATGAGGTCAAATATTGGTGCAGTGTGCTTCTTACGTTCAACTTATACAATCCTCCCACTCGAATACCTGATGCAATTGGCTTCATGCAATCCAACAGATCTTTAATAACACAATAAGACTTAAAAGAATCTACCTTAATGTTTCGACCTGTTATGATAGAAACATGGAATAGGTTCTTTTTTATTCAAAGTACATACATTACATTTTGAATATGTCTAATATTTCCGTTAGGAAAAATGACACGAACATTACCATACCCTCTGATCTGGTACCCTCTATCATCACCAAGGTAGATATTTGCACCATTACAGGTCTCTTTAAAATTCTCAAACCAATCTCTCTTAATTGTCATGTGAGTAGAAGCTCTTGATTCCGTAAACCAGGTTTATACTCCATCATCCTCAATAGAGAATTCAGAATTAAATACAATCAATCTGAGATTCTAATTTTGATCTTCATCAGCAAAGTGTCCTGCATACATCTTATGTCTATGGTAACATTCATCAAACTTCTTCTTTTGACAGTTTTCAGCTATGTTACCAACTCTACCACAATAAAAACATTTGGGTCCTAAATCACTTCTGTTTGAGGACATATCTTGGGGTAGTTTTCTCTGTGGTGTACTTGTTCCTTCCTATCCTGCATTTTCCTTCCCTCTGAAGGGCTTCTTCACCATTAGAGCAAGATCTGAACTCTTGGGTTTCAAGGTCATCCGCCTCTCTTCCTCTTGCATCATGATTTCGGTCAATTATTCAAAATTGGGGGTTTTCTCTCTCGCATTTGAACCTATGATAAACATCTGATAATCATTAGTCATACCATTCATGGTAACTGTGACTAGATCGATGTTTGAAACTCTGTCCTATGTCACCCATTTATCTCTAAGCTCATTGATTCAACAAATGAACACAACCACTCGTTCATTCTCCTCCATTTTAATGGTGAGAATCTTGCTTTTCAAAATCAATAAGTGATTTGTGTTTTTGATCTCGTACAAGTCCTTGAGGTTTTTCTAGATGTCGTTTGTTGATTTGCATTCACGAATGTGAGGGATGATACAATTATTCACTAACAATTTTAACAACACTTTTGCTTTTTTCTCCCTCTTTTCCTAGTTCGGGATTGTTTCTAGTGTTATGCTTGTAGCTACGGTCAGCTTCAACTCATCACTGGTTGCAATTGCCCACTCATTTTTCCCCTCCAATAGGGTCTACAACTTAAATTTCCAATTCAAGTAATTTGATTTAATGAGCTTACAACTCTCATTCATTTATGCCTCTACCATCTAGTTATTCATCTTGACAGGTATCCCTTAGGAAATATAAAATTTGACCTCCAACACTTTAAAAGACAGATCTATCTCGAGATGCAAGGAGCAATCTATAAAAAATAGGTTTTCTGTTAATTAAATAACAATTCCTTTAATTTGATGCTGAAAACCAAGATCCCTCTTTGTTTTTTCAAAGAAACCCTCATTTATTTAAAAAATGACTCCCTTTTTGTCATGTATAAAAACTTTATCACATGCGACAAACAATTTTTAAAAAATAATTATTATAACCCCAAAAATAAAAACAAAAACCCGGCCTTCGAAATTCTCTCAAACTGCAAGGCAAATTTAGTATAGTCTACCTTTCACTTTCAACCTTCCTTGGTTTAAAAATAGATAAAAAAAACAACGATCACATACCAACAATACCTTGCTCTCAGCCTCACGCACAAAGGAACCACCGAAAAAGATTGCACGATCTTCCTAAGCGATCTCCTTTAGCCGTCACTCAACTTAGGTCAGCAGATGTATGATTGGGTTTTTGGCTCTTTGCCTCACTATATCAGAAATTGGAAGTTCATAATTTATCAAGAATATGAAGAAACCATAGCCTTCAGAACTAAGAGCAAGTTCTAGCTGAACTACATTCAACAGAGATTTTGCTTCAGTTTCAATAATTTTGAGATTACACATATCGTCGCGATACTCCCTCTCTGCTTGATGACCAAACATAAATTCATGTTCTTTCTTCTGTGACAAAACTGTCGAATACTTCTCTTCGCCCTCTGCTTGCTGTGAGAAAATTTGAGCTTGTCAGTTCCTCCAACTACAACAAACTCCTTTAACTACTGCACCTCCACGCAAATCAACCACGATCCACAAGGAGAATGTGATTGATTCGCTTGCAGCCTCACACTCTCTACCTTCGTTGCTCCACCACTCGGCCTCCTAATAGCCTCCATAACACGTAGATGGATCAAGCAAACAGATTCACCACACTTCCTTTGACTCAAGCTGCCACCAATACACACACGACTTTTAACTCAGTCGTTGCAAGTCTAAGGTTATCGTAGCACCATTCAACATATCTGACCCCTATGTAGCCAGAATTCAACCCCCATGCAGTGAAATATTCGATCAAACTACAGAAATTCAGTCAAAAGAAGAAACAAATATTTTCGATGCAAATCGATGCTAATGGCCTGTGCTACAAGAAATCATGTTAAGTGGAGGTCAAACAATGCTTTTTTCGCTCAAGGAACAATGCTTGTCAAAATAGAAGAGTGTGCTTCTTGAGCCAAAATGCATGTTGATCAAAAAATGGAAATGTTCTTCGCCACAACCATTAAGGCCACACTACAACCACAATGCACTCTCGGCCACTGAAGAAATCTCGCTTTTCTTCACTAAACCCTCAAGTTGTGATACCATGTTAGAAATGGAAGACAAAGATATTATTCAATAAGCTGAGAAACTCTCAAGTGAGGGCTTCACTTAGAGATGGCCTCTCGCAGAACGTTATACATGCTCATCATTAAAAATCATGAATATATAGCCTACACACATATAGGGAAGTTAAAATGGCTAGCTAAGAAGTAGGAACTGAATCCTAATTTGAGGCCTACACATAACTAATGAACTGAGTTTCTCCTAAAATACATTTCTCCATTATCTTCAACAACATGGTAGCATTCCTATAATGAGTTATGGAGTTCCTATAAGAAAAATATAATGCATACATGATCCGGATTTAAATAGGAATGCAACAAATTACAGAGATAACCATAAATATAGAGATGCAGTGGAAATAATACTTCTTTTAATTACAAACAAAAATGGAAATAAACAAGCTATGGCGATGGTAGCTTATCTTTGAGAAGAGATTTTGCAGCCACATGCCTCTGAACTATGTTACAGTGAGGCTCGAAGGCCTATTTATTGTTAAGAAACAATCGAAAACCCTAAACATCCAAAAACCTAACCCTAGAAGATGAAGCACCAAATTGTAGGCCCTGTTTGGGTAAATTGGTATATCAACTTCCCGGGGTCGTAACTTTGGCATAAGATCTCCATTTGACCTGCACAATATCTCATTAGAAAGATCTATCCAAGAACTACAAATTTGGGAAGAGGAACATCGAGCCATGGATGCATGTTGCTTCCAGATTTCCCAAAAAACGTCGTTTAGAGCCTCAAAACAACACCAGAAGTTCAAGTCCCGAAAAACTGCTAAAAATAGTAAATTGTGCTAGAATTACAGAAACTGAAAAACTAAAAGAGACAGTTGTGGGGGTCCCACTGGGATAGGTGTGTGGCCACCAACATCCACCTGGATCATTCCTACCCCCTTAGGAAGAAATGGTCCCCATTGCGTTGAGTTCCTCCATCTACTAAACTTGGTCCCTGGTGAGTTTTTTTGCAATCTCAGATGTGTCCAGTAATGGTGGGAAGTATGGGCAAGGGTGGTATACATTGAGCACTTGGTGCACGCAAAGGAAAGAGGGAATGATTTTCTCCAAAGAATTATTTCCCACAGCCGTGGTAATGGTGTAAGGACCATGTCGGAGTGGTCAGAGCTTCTGATGGGTTCTGGTAAGGTGTTCTTTTTGCTGACGTGAACAGACTTTGTTGCCCACCTGAACCTTGCGTGGTACCCCCATGGGTGAGGAGAAGTTGTTCCTGTGTTTTATCATGACAATATCCCTTTGTTGCTACTGCTATGTGGAGGAACCCTTCACGGGGGTCATGGATGTGGCGACCATCTTTGCCTTACTTTGGGAGCGAACTAAACAGAAAATAAATTTCCTAGTTTGTGAGATGATCTTGCTACCTTTCTTAGCAACAATCAAAGAACTGGTAGTAGGTGGGATTACCTCTCGTATTCTATATAATGAATTACCCAAAGAAACAATAACAGCACGAGGCCTTGACTCATACACAACATGTTGCCTCCACAAGTATGGCTGGCCTAATAATACATCACAAACATCTAGAGGTGTAACATCACACAATATCTTATCTGAGAAGGGTTTGATGTTGTAGGGAAGGAAACACTGCTAGAAAACTCGAAGATCTCATTCTTGGTGAAGCAACCCGAGACTGTATGGTTGTGGGTGTAGTGTAGTCGGTAGGCCCAACTGCTTCACAACCTTTGCTGAAATTAGGTTCTTTTTGCTACCACTGTCGACAATGAATTGCAGCGGCAAACCCTTCACCCACATCTGTTAGTGGAAAAGATGCTCCCCCTACTCTAGATCTTTGGGCTCATTCTTCTACATCTTGGCAGTGGCAAAAATGGTGTTAGGTTCTGCATCAAAGATCTACTTCACTTTTCCATTCCCTTTGTCGGGTTTTGACTCAGGGTTGGAACATGTATATGATTTTGAAGCCTTCAACTTGGCCACTAGCAACTTCTTGGTCCGACACTCACTTGTGTTGTGAGTGGGGATCTTATGGAACTCACACCACTTTTATTTGTGTCCTTCTTCGACTTTGTGGTGTTGTTCTTTTCTTGCGGCTTCAACGGGTTGCCTTAGGTCTCTCCGCCTTGGATTTTTCCTTCGGTCTTCGAATTTGCAAATCCAAAGTCTCACTTCTTCTGTTTAAACTTCTGCTTGATTTTAACAGTGTATCGATATGTCGTGCCAAGCGAGGAGATGTTCAGGAACTCCATCTCTTCCTGAATGTATCTGCATAAGCAGTCATGGTATTTGAGTGCCAAATGTAGCTCAGGATCCTTCATACCCAATTGTGTGTAAAAGGTATGAAAAATGTTTGTGAACTCTAGCACATCTTGGTCCCTTCCCTGCCACATCGTGGTCCACTTTATGTATTTGTCCTCATAACTTTTGACAGGGTAGTACTCCTCCTCGATGCCATCCTGGAATGAATTCCAAGTGGGTGTAGCTAAAAATAGTGAGCCCGTACTTTCATCCTTTTTCTCACAGTAGGTTTCCCACCAGTCCTTGACATGGGGGGTTTCTTTGAGAAGAGTTAAAATAATCTTTTCCCGACTAGAAAAATCATGAACAAAAAAATACCCTTCTAGCATATTTAACCATTTTTCTATGGCATCTACATCTATTTCACCCTACAATATGGGGATTTCAAAATTAACTTGTACCTTAAAGGGTGTGGCGTTTCCAGAGTAGTCGTTGGAAGCCAATGCGTTGCCTCTGGGTAGCCAATGAAGGATGTGGGCAAAGTTGTCCATCATAGCATTCCTTTGTCACTTGAGGGCTTCTTTGAGCAATATTTTGATAGGATCTCCTACCCCCTCGTCTTTATTTCCATCAACCATGGGAAGTCGTCGGGATTTGTGAGGCTAGTCTTGCAAAGGTTTGACCCATTCAATCCCTAACTCCTTATCTCCCGACCTCGTTGGGAACATGCAAAGAAAAACAGAGAAAGAGTAGACCACTCTAATACCACTAATCCAGATTTAAATAAGAACGCAACAAATTGCAGAGATAACCATAAATACAGAGATGCGGCGAAAATAATACTTCATTTCATTACTGTAAAATACTGAAACATGTTTACAAACAGAAATGGAAATAAACCAACTAGGGTGATGGTAGTTTATCTCTGATAAGGGATGTGGTGGCTACATGCCTCTGAACTGTGTTACAATGAGGCTCGAAGGCCTATTTATTGTTTAGAAACAATGGAAAACCCTAAGCATCCAAAACCCTAACCCTAGATGATGAAATGCCAAATTGTGGGCCCCATTTGGGTAAATCGGTACATCAACTTCCCGGGGTCGTAACTTCGGCATACGATCTCTGTTTGATACGCACAATATCTCGTTAGAAAGATACATCTGAGAAATAAAAATTTAGGAAGAGAAACACCAGCTCATGGACCCATGTTTCTCCCAAATGTCCCAAACAATGTCGTTTAGGGCCTAAAAAATGCTTCGGAAGTTCACGACCCGAAAAACTGCTAAAAATAGTAAATTGTGCTACAATTACAGAAGCTGAAAAACTTAAAGAGATAGTTGTGGGGGTCCACGTGGGATAGGTGGGTGCCCACCAACATCCACCTAGATCAATACATCTATATTAATAAAATATTTTCTAGTAAATCGGTGTGTCTATTTTAAAATAAGGCTTCTATAATTTTTATGCCATTGAAATTTAATAAAACTGTAGATTTTTGGAAATCTCCACCAATAGGGGCATGAGATTAAATTATCACAATTATCATGGACATTAAACAATTTTTCCTTGGTACTTTATTTCAATAATAACAAATATATTTTAACTAACAAAATGTCTCTCCCACATTTACAATTTTAAATTTTAACTTAGGTTTTGGTTATGCAATTCATTTTCCATTATTTGTTTCCCATGTGAAATATAAAGGCAAGGTTCTGAGCCCCTTGGTGGCCTTCTCTAGAATGGAAATCTTGAGGTTACACAATGTATTTTTTTCTTAGGACCTTCAGAGTCTCTAGGACTACCACGCTTAAATTTTCTCAATCTATAGTTCGAAGGGAGTAACTAGTTTTTGAATTTTTAACCTGGGTAACCAGATAGCCATTATAAATAGTTCAACGCATCCTAATTATACCTTAAAATTTCGTTTTGTACTAGGATTAGCATATCTAAGTTGTGATTGCATTGGACATGACCTATGTCCCATGGAAACCTCATCAAACCCTTGTAAATGACAATTTAGTAGAGATTTATTTATGTGTATCTTCTGAAGAATGATGACTGAAGATTTTTTCCTTTATGAAATATTTGAATGTAAAAACATTCCTATGCAATATATGTATGCACAGAAATCAAATTCCTCTACTCCCATCCTACAGGTCTATAGGTTTAATTAGATACTTATTTATCTACATTTATACCTATTGTTATTAGAAAATATAGAGTTGACACAATGGAACATATTCTTAATTCAAGTCTAATCCTGCATACTCACTCATCACACATAGATTACAATATGTCGCATTAAGATGGGATCACAAGACTCTATGGGCATAACAACATGGAAGGTAGAGTCTATGACTCATATACAACTCACTTATGCTAGAAATCGATGACTTCTAGAACATCTCATAACTCACATACATCTAAGAAGACAACTCAACAAACCTATCACATTACTAGACGCTTCCATTTCTACATTATTCTAATACCCCCCCTTAATGGAGAAATGGATTTTGAACAATGCATAACAATGCCTGCTGGTCTGAGTCTCAGCTAGGCTTACAAATATGACTTCATTTTAACTTTCTTTGCATCAACATATAGATGAAATTTCTTCTTGGACTTGCTGCTCCAAACTCTGACACTTTCAACGTATTTAATCTTCTTCTTACTCCAGATCATGAAGTATGGATATTGCTTCTTATTCTAACTAGGATGATAATAATCCATGTCAACTCCTTTCTCAACAAGTTCATTTTCATCATCACTAGTTTCCTGTTGACTTGGTTGTTGCCTCATCAATCCATAATAATGTTTTATTTCCTCTGGGCTCCAATATATTAAAATACCAGGAACTTCTTCAAAAGTGTCCTCCACTGGTTCTAGTTCCATATCATATGAATCATTCATTGATTTACCATAGTGCTCATGTTCAAGAACCTTCACTATTCCCTCTGCTTCTTTGAGACCTGCATCAATTTGTTGAAAAGGTTTCTCAACCCATTCTTCAATAAAATTTATCTTGGCATCATATTCAATTTTCGCATCTGTAGATTTTCTTGTCCCTTTAATTGAAACTACAATTTCCTCTTCATATTCTTCCACTTTATCAACAACAAACAATAGTTTATCAATCAATACTTTTCAAATATAACCTGCAATTCATTTTCATAAAACAAACATCCACCATAAAATTTTGCAATTTCCTCTTTAACATTAGCAAACATTATTGTTGAATTCACCGCCTTTACTTCAAAGAGACTATTCACTTTCTTCAACTCATCTGCTACTGCTAAGTCCTCCAAAACTTTTCTCTTATCAATCTCAGAATTTTTCAATAGATCTGCTACTAAAGCTCTTTCTTGATCTTTGTAAGCTTTCTCACCCCATTTCATATTGTACTTCATTTCCAGAATATCCCAAAATATTTTTGCATTATCTATTTCACCATATTCATGCAAAATACTAGACAAGGTAATACCATCCAGTACTAATATAATAAGAAACAATGCTACTCCATCTCTACTCTTACCTTGAGAATTTATAGAAATTTATTGAAAAAATTCCCATAAATTTAATGAATCAAGTAGACCCTCCATTTTAGTTGTCTAGAGCTCAAAATTTTTACCTGAGAAAGATTAAAAGACTTGCATTATTCATTCAGTAACCAGTCAACCTCTTGTCCAACCTCTTTGTTGTTGCAAATGAATGGGCCCATTTGGTTTTTCACTTTGAACTGGGTTTTCCTCCTATAAGCTAGGAAGCAGACCTCATCAAAGTTGATGATTTGGTGTTCAAGAGAAAATATCTGCATAGTGAGGTATTTTGGAAATCTATAGGGGGCTAGCTCACAATGATAAATTTTGATCTCAGTGTGGTTTTGGTACAGGTACCAATCTCCCACCTTGTTTTTCTTTGCCAATTGTAGTACTATCTTGATTTCTAGGTTGATTCTAGACTGAATCTTAGAAGTCAGCATGTTCATGGCAGGGTATACAAAGGAATCTATGAAGTCTTTGTAGATGAATGCTGTGGAAAACTTGAGGACCGAGGGTGTCTAGTAGATGACTGGCCTCTCCTTTCCCTTGGTGTCCAATTTCTGGATCCTCACAGGGAACTTATCTATTTGATAATACAAGAACATATAAAACAACACTGAAGAGTATTTGGAAACTCTTTCAGTGGGGAGTCTGGTGAATTTTCCATGCATTCTATTTGCAATGAACTGAGCATAATCATACATAATAATAGGAGGCTTCCCTGGAGTGAAAATGGGAAGGAAATCCGTGATGACCTCATCCACATGCTCATCTGATGTGTATCATAGGATGCATGAGAGCATGGTGATTATGCGCCTACCAATCTTTGAAAAAATGGCGACAGTGTAGGGAGGAGTGCTTGTAGGAGCATGGTGTTCCTCAATGATGAAATTCTAGAAAATTTTCTTGATTTTGACTGGGTCTAAGTGTGATGTATAGGTCCAACAATTTTCCAATGGATAGAGGGGTTATATTGGGGCTAGATTGAATTTCAAGCATCTAGGGTATTGACTTAGGTGTAATGGTGAACAATAACTCATGGTTTGGGGAAAAAATAGCCCTTTGGTTAGGGATATAACAAGCATGACAAAAATGTACAATGTCTGGGAATGGGTGAGCTTCTGGGAATATATACTTGGGCAAATTGGATTCCCAAAGGTTGATGTCATCAACATGGTTTAGGAACATATCCTTACTCCAGTAGTGGATTTTCAGAAGGTGGTCTGGAGTAGTAGTGTCTTCAATTTGAAAATCCCTGTCTACTAGGCCCAAATGGTAAATGTCCAGGTGAGGGATTGACATAGGTCTAATATCTAGAGAGGTCTAGGTAGCCATATTTAAGATAAATGTGGGAATCAGGCTTAGACAGGCTAAAGCCATGAGGTTTTGAAAACTCAAGTGCAGTGATTGGGTAATGGTAGTTTACACGATAGGGATTTGGGTATTTAGTGGGAAATACTCTCAATTCAAAGGAAATTAATTAAATTCAATTAATTTAATATTCTAATTAACTGTACATTCTTGAATTTGAGAGGGATGTTTCTGGTTTGTTATCAAAATACCTGGAATTTAAGGTTCATACTGCAAACTGGTCTAGTAATGTGGCTTCAGGTATGCTATGGATGGTTGAATTGGGTGTTCGGGGCATATGTTGGAAATAATACTAAGAGGGGTGGGCGGGGGGTGAATCAGTATTATCAAATCAGATACTTTTCATTTTTCATACTCAGATCTATA